>VWZD01013526.1:567551-590440 GCA_013396695.1 Sakesphorus luctuosus | reverse complement strand
CCTGCCGCCCCCTCGGAGCGCTGCTGAGCGCGGCGGGTCCCGGCGCACCCGGTGTGGGCGCTGCCTCTGTCTGTGCCCGGCGGGACGGGCTGTGCACGAGGTAACGGGGCCCCGCACGGAGCGGTCCGGGCGGGCTGTGCGGTGCTGTGCTGCGCTGCGGGGAAGCGGCACCGAGAGGCCGGCTGGGACGAGGGATTGTCCCGCAGGTGCCTCAGGGAGGGCCGAGCCTCTGGTACCTGGTGCCAGGTGTTGAGGGTTAAACAGCGTACCCCAGTGCCGGGTACTGAGGGATAAACAGGATAGCCCCGGTACCAGGTGCATAGGGATAACCAGGGTACCGCAGGATAAACACGGTGCCCCCTGTACCAGGGTACTGACGGATATCCAGGGTAGCTCAGGTCCCTGATACCAGGATATTGAGGGATAACCAGGATACCCGCAGTACCAGGGTACTGAGCGATAACCAGATTAGCTCAGGTACCTGTTACGAAAGTACTGAGGGATAACCAGGTTACCCCTGGTACCAAGGTACTGAGGGATAACCAAGGCACCACAGGTACCTGGTACCAGGATATTGAGGGGTAACTGGCATTCCTCTGGTACCTGGTTATTCCTCAGTACCACCCTGGTGGCGCCTGGGCAGGCACTGGACACAGATCTGCTCCCTCTGGGGTTGTGCAGTTCTCCCGATTTCGTGGCCACTGACAAGGGTCTTTCATTTGTTTGTTTATTTCCCTTAGTGGTGTTTTGGTTCACGTTAATTTCACTTCCCACAGCGCAGGGGTTTGTTGTTGTTCAGGCACAGATATTGACACGTTGCAAAGGGACTGAGCACTGTTTGCAAACAGCAATAACTTCAGGATGGTCACGGTCAGATAAATTCACAAACAATAGTTTTTCACACGACTGGTTCCATGCACTGTAATAAACTTTGCTGTAGCAATACTTGAACTCGCAGCTTTAGGGCTGTGCTCCTCCTGTGCCGGTTCCAGTAACATGAACCACACAAGGACTGGCAGCTCCCGATACTGCTTCATTTTCCACTTAGATATGTGGAATAAGAGAATGGTAAAGGCTGGAGTGAAGCAATATTGTGGTATTTCCACTGTATTCAGATGGTGGTTTTTGGTCTTTTAGCAAGAGAGCTGAAAACAGTTACAGCAGGAAAATCTGTGGTATTCCAAAATGGATTTAAGATCTTTTTCACACGGAAATATGGACCTGCAAGAATTAGTCAGTGTGGTTTTGTGGAGGCTGACACTGCACCTGGGGATTCTGCTTTATCTTGGCCCAGATCTGGGGTGTGTCACCAGTGCCACGAGCAACTGTGACTGTCTTTGCCTGTGTATTATTGGGAGAGTCCCCCCCTTTTTGGGAGCAATCCCTGTTCTGGGTCATGGCCATGTGAGGGTTCAGCTGTGCAGCTCACAAGGTCAGGAAGATTTGCTATAGCTACACACAGGTATTTTTGCATTAGTGCTTTTACAGTAATTTTTCAAATGATTGTAGCTCAGTATATCCAGGTTTCTATCTCCTGTCAACCTGTTGTATGTGCTAATAAAAGCACAGTGTGAATTATTGGGGTTTCAGCTACATTATTACCCCATTTTCTCTGTTTTGGCCTGTCCCACAACTTAATGTGAGAAGTTCATACACACTGAATACTAAACAGCAAGTTAAAAAAACATGAGAAAAGACACATAAAACACCTTCTCACATTCCAAACATTTCCTCCGCTAGAAGCCTTTGATGGAGGAACAACAACAACAAAAAAGAGATTTTTTTTTTTGTCTTCAGTTCCATTATTTTATCTTGAAATTGCAATCTGTTCTTTCCTTTTTTAGAAGATTTTAATCACAAGGGATTCAGGTTTATCCTGATTCCTACCTCATAAATTAAGAGGGAATTAGGACGTGAGATGTTTTGGTAGTACATACAGTGAAGTCTGAGTTGTTAAGTTTTTTCAGCAAGGAAGTGTAGCTGGTTTATCATGGCAGTTCTCTTTTTCCAGCTTGATTTCAACTAGTCAATTACGAATAAGAATGCTCTCAGTGTCTAAAAATACACATGACTATGTACATTTCTCTTTTCTTTTCCAGCAGTTGTTACCCCAATTAGGAGCCAGTTCTTCATGTGTCAGAATTCTTCACTTTGAACTCCTATTTAAAAAGTGCACCTAAGAAGATGTCCAACACAGATCATCTAATAAATACAGATAAGAAGTAAGTACTTTTTTTTTCCCCAGACACAGGAATACAAGTACTGGATTTTAATCCAAAAATTCTTACACTTTCATTAGTTGGATCTTGTTTTGATGAAGTCTTAAAGAAAAATAACTTTGATATTGAAGCAGGTTGAAGCAACATCTTAGAGAAAGTGGCACCAACACCAGTGAATTTACACATTAAGGGAGGAAATGTCCCTTAAGCTTTTCATTAAGTTAATCAGCACTTGGTTAGAACTGGTTCTGTAGAGATAAAACCCTGCATAGAAATTCCTTAATGCTTCAGCAACTATGAAAACATACTTGTAAGATATATAGCAAACTATTTTCTTGTACATATAGAGTACCTAGGGTAACATAAGACACTGTGTGGCATTTATCTATTATAATGCATTAATCTTTTAGAATACTATGTCTGTATACCTTTAATGCTTTACGTGTAGTAGTGTGGAACCATTATGTTTTTACCAATACTATAGGATATAAAATTATAATGATATTAATTCTATAGACTGTAATGGTATCCACTTAAAAGTTGGATTCTAAATGGCAAAACTGGAATCATTCATAAATGAAAACCATAACTTCAGACCCTTCCCAAACTGCCAACACTGTTACCCAAACCAGAATTAAAACCAGGCACAGACAGCTCTTGCTGGACTCTCATGTTTGCTGGGCTTGTGTAATAGAATCCAGTAAACAGAATTCAAAAGCACTGTCAAAGAACTTAGCACAGATTTAGAATTATGCCACCTCATAAATAACTTAATTTTTTTTGAAAACAAATCCACAAAATATTAATAAAACTACTTGCTTTTTGCTGGGACGTGAAGGAGCCAGCACTCTGCTTGTCCCATGGAAGTTCAGAGTATCTGATACAAAGAAACACCTTTAAGAAGCTGTGGCTTGCTCGAAACATATGGAAGGTGTATTATATGAATAGTTCCTGGATCACTGTATTCCAAAGGCAGTTCTTCACATAAGAGATGGCCAGGAAAGGCACTCTAACTGCACTTCAGCTGCATGATTTCTATCCTTTTGTATTTTCTGGGAGACAGTATCGATGCACAATGCTTCAAGAATGCACTTGGTTATATGTTAACTGAGGTTTACCTAAACTTTAAATAACATGTTTCTTCTCTACACAGGGGGTTGGCCTCAAACCATTCAAGCTTCTCCACAATTACAATGTTGCCCAAGCTTTTTTTCATGTTTAACATTTGCTACGTAATGACATGTGTTTTCTTTTAATCTTTATGACCTAATCGGCAAAATGCATTTTGTATAATTAGTGGGTTTGGATAGATCAGAATCAGTGCTTGTCCATGTTATATGATACAGCATGGTCCTTAGTATCTGAATTTAGGGTTAGTGACCCTGAAAGGCTGCAGTTGCTTGATGGACTTGTATAGGGTTTTTGTAAAAGGCCTTTTGTTTCAGATATAACAAAAGATCTTGTGAATCCTACTCCCAAAGATTCTGCAGGTCTTTTTGTCCTCTGCTAAATTCTCCTGTAATCCATCTCATTTTGCTAAAGCTTTGCAAAACTTCCCTTGGGAAAGGCAAGTCATAATTACAAATGTTGCCAGAATAAAATAGTTTGCTAGCTGTTTGGAAAGGAATTGTACTTAATAACAAATGATGCCTCTTGTAAATTTAGTCTTTCTTATTTTTACTAAATTTTATAGAGTTTTGAGTGGTTATAATTTTCCTGGATCTTTCTGGAAGTAGAAAGTAATTTGTGTTCCCCTGAGTATGTTCTTGAAAGGCAGAGGAATTGCAAGAGAAGCAAGGATACCATTGTTCTATATGAATCCATTAAAAGCAGCACAGCAGCAGAATTTGAAGGTAAAGAGGGACAGAAGCCTCAGGGATAAGTTCAGAAAACTGAACAATTTACTTGGAAGGAGGGATTGTCTGAACAAGTGATGTATTATTGGTAATAACTAACAAAATGGGAGCAATAAGCTTAATACTACTTTATATCTGCTTAAATTGTTCAGAAGTTTGTCATGTCTGGTTTAATAAAAAATAACTTTTGGCTTTCTAACAATGGAAATGCAGAGCCCTGAGCTGGGCTGTTACCTGGGGGATGGGTTTCCATTGCAGAAAATGGAAACCCATTGCAGAAACTGGAAACAGCCCATATTGGTCTGAGAGATTTGTTTTGACAAATGTTCCTGATATTGATACCACAAACTGAATTCCACTGGTGTTAAGAACAGTTACAGTTCTGCTGGAGAAAAGCTATTGGTATTTTATCTTCTGTAACCTTGCCTGGAGCAAATCTAATTGATACGGGACTTAAAATATCAATGGTTTTTCTTTCATGCCACTGTAATGCCAGTAACTCCAACAGAGTAAACTGATTGAGAGAAGACTACAAAGGGCCAAATTTTCATCTCTGAATGAACATGAGTAATCCAAATGGTGCCAGTGGAGCTTTTATCGTTCTGGGAACTGGGAAGGCTCCTTTATGTTCCCACTTCCATCTCGGATCTGCTCCTTCATCTGTGGTGGGTCACTTTACCCCTCTGCCCCTTTTGTGGCTCTGCAGGCTCTAGGGATTGACCTGTCTCTGTCTGAACACTGTACAGCACTTTGTAAGCAAAGGGATCCTTTCCCCAGAACGATTAAGTGCTAATGAAACCACAGTCACTGCAGCTTTAAAAAAAAAAAGGTGCCTGAGATAAGCGTGTGCATTCCTGGCATAGCTGAGCCCTCCTGCTGCACAGCTCCAGACCTGACAGATGCTGTCTGATCACAGGACTTCTCCATGCTAGAGAGGATTCACCTTTCTGCTTAAACAAAGCCCTCAGTGGATGCAGAATATTTGAGTTTTATTTTAAATTGCAGTCTTATGATCTTTTAAAGGGAGTGGGAGGTAATAGGGATGCATCTTCTGATGCAAGACTAGAAGGAAGTGATTTTTAACCAGCTGATGTCAGGTGCTCAGAACTTCTGGAGATATGTGTATGTCTGCAAGACCAAGCCTCCTATCAGCAGGGTCTGACCTCTGGGGACTGGGGTATATTTTTGACTCTTTCAAATAGATAATTCTCAGTATAATGACATAAATTCACTTTAACAGAAGAACAGATGAGTCAGCTTCCCTTCCTAGAGAAAATATATAACCCAGGTTCTGTGGAGTAACTTTTGACTGCTGTGTATTGGAAGTGTAAAAACCAGGTTAAAGCATGGCACAGGTCAATACTATGGTTGAGAATGCAAAGTAATAACATAATGGCATTTGTTTCATTAATGCTTTCAGTCTGCTTTGTTAGCTTTCCCTTTTGTGAGCCTGTACATAATCCAGTCTGGTAGGAAGATTGCTTTGGAAAGGTCATGAATTACTGCTTTTGACCTTGTTTGGAGGGAGCATGCAAATAAATTATTGGGAGAACAGGAGAAAATAAATTTATTTTAATCATGTCATTTGCCTTTGGCTGCTAGACCTAGATTGCTTCATCACAGTGCAGTAAATTTTCTCCTTTGCATTTATCAGCCTGTAAAGTTGCTATAAATTGCCATTTCAAACAGAGAAAAAGTAAACATTACCTCGATAGGTGAATTAGTCCATGTGACATAGAGGGTTTCAGAGGAGATTAAGCAGGCAGAGACGCTTGGCTGGAGCTCTGTGTTTGGGTTTTTAGTCAGCAGCAGAAATCATCCAGCTCAGAACCCTTATCCGGCTGAACTGGAAACCTCCCCTGTGTTTTGGTTGCGTTGCCGTTGGTTTTGCTGCCGTGCTGAAGGATGTCCTTGCTCTCACCGGGGGCTGAGGATGAGCCTGAGCGTTTTGATGGTCTTTCTCTCTTGTACTGGTATGCTGAGCCATTTGGTTCTGAGGGCACTGTTCGAGTCTGTAATTGGGCAAAGTACAGGAAAGATAATTTAAAACCTGAGGGCATTTTTGGCTTCTTTTCATAAACTGCCAGAGTTTATAATTTATATTTTTGTTTGTGTCAAGTAATATCTGTTTTGTGAGGAGAATGTGTTATCTTTCTGTTGATAAACCTAGATAAATATTTTGTTAATGCACATAAATTACTAAATGACTCAGGAATAGAGATCAGAAGAATATCCAGAGCTGTGTGTTCTGATAAGTCTCTAGAAGATATAAAACCTAAAACTGTTGAAGTTCTTTGTGTATTCTGCTAACAAGTAATAGGAGAAAGTCCATTTTAATTGCCTTTACTAGAGCACCTACACAAAATGATATGCACTTAGTCTGCTACCATTCCAGGATGTCACTTGGGAGTATTCAGTTTGGCATTTTTTTAATACAAAAAAGTTATAGTGTACATTTTGTGGAGTTTTGCTTGTTTATTCTGTCTGTTGCTTCACATCTTGACTGTGTGGTAAAACCTTTCTTACAAGTACTTTTGCCTGAGCTCAAGAAAGAGCAACAACATCTGATTTTTTAATTTACATTTCTCCTGCAAAGAACATGGAATTATTTTTTGCTATTCCTATCAACTTGTTTAGAATCCTATTTCCTTATTAATACTGTTCAGCATATTTCTAATGCTGTGGGGGAAGTATTCTAACATTTCATAAATATTAAATAATGATAACATGAAATGTTTGATGGGTACTGAATCCAAGTCTTTTTACAGTGAAACTGTTGAAGTCCTGTTTATTTTATTAGAACTGCAACAAGTAGCTTGACTTGAAGATCCATCTTTAGTTTTTATGGGAAAAAACCCCTAACTGAAAGTCAGCTAGATGTAATATGCTAAACAAATTCGGGGCATTTGAAGATCCTCATCTTTCTTTCTATATGACAAAGTCATTTTAAACCACATCTTGGGAGGGATTTAGTTTTTAGAGCATAAACATACCTGAGTACCTTGCAAAAGTTTCTGTTCTAAAGGTCAGTTCTTTCTAATTGTAAGTGGCAGCATCTTGACAGTTCTGTTACAGGACTGTCTTATGCCTCTCTGTTGTTTGTTGTTACTTTGTATATCCTCTGTATTCTCTCTGTCAGAATCCATTTTATGTTAGGATCTGTCTTCTCAAAGTATTGCCTGTTACTTCTGGAAATGTAAATCCTTTCCTATTAAGTATCCTGTGCTTAGATTTGATCATATTTCATCATCATTTTGTGTGGTAGTATCTAAATAGGTTTTATAGTTTCTGGTAAACTGTGAACTTTACACTTGAAATCTGAGATTTGGTCTTTTAAGACTTAATGAAAGTGAACCTCTGTGTGTTTGTGTGAAGTTGAAGTAACTTTTATTCTTGTTTTTTCATTTTAATAAAAAAAAGCTGCAATGTGAAAACTGATGAGGGCATGACAGAGCAAGAACCAGAACAGAAATACCAAAAGGCAGGAGAGAAAAAAATACAAAAATTGTCTATTTTCAAATCAATGTACCTTTTTAAGTTTTTAAAGATGGATCCAAGTCAGGACAGAGCTGCAAAGAACATGGTACTGTGCTGTCTTTCAGCTTCAAAACAACTTAAATTCATGGGATAATCAAAGTGACAGTACTGGGTAGTAACACAAATTACTCTGCTGTTGTCATGTAGAAGTAGTTTATCCAAAAAGTATTGTTAGAGGAATATCAAACTTAAAGATTCATTCTTCCTTTCAGGCTGTGATTAGGTAAAAGCAGTTTGGTTCACCTTTAGCCTTACAAAGGGTGCCTTATGCTCTGACATGTCATTGCAAGGTCATGTGCAGTCGTGTTAAATACAGCCCAAATACACTGTCTGGGTTTCATCATTTCTTTTTAGCCTACATAACAATTACTTCAAGAAATACTACAGTGAAAATTACACAAAGTTTGAAACATAAGTTTACTTTTTGTTTCTAAATATGAATTATTGGGTCTGTTCTTGCAGCCAGCCTTTCTAAAGCAAAAGCTAATTTTGCAAGTGTTTGGAAATTTGAGGTTTGGGGAAGTTGTTGCTTTTCAGAGCTACTGCTTATCCCTTCGTAAAGAACTCTCATCCAGTTTTCTTTACAAAACTAAAAGAACTGCAGATGTTCTTTAGAAGGTGTATCTCTTGCCTGATGCTAGAATTTAAGAACATTTGAACCTTCTGGATTTCTCTTCCCCTTTTAGCATGGCCCCTGTTAATGACATGTGCTGTGGCTTTTGCAGATATACCCAGTTTCAGGCATGGAGTTCAGGCTGTGCTGGATTAGGTTGTGTGGGAGGATTTGGGTCACTGTGTCCTCCACTTTGATCTTCTTTCGCCCCTTGCTAATGAATTCTGGTTGTTCTGTGTTCCTTTAACAACACACTCCAGAAAGTACTGTCTGATATAGAACATTATGTAGGTCAAAGCAAAAAAAACCTGAGTGGTGCTTCTGCTCTTTTCTAGAAGAAATCTGGTGAGTCTTCTCCAAAAATGGTACCATGAGAGGACAAAGGAGATGGATTTTTGGTTGGGCAAGGGGTGGGCAGAGAGATCAGGCAATATGAACTTGTCAGTGGAGAACACTGGCTTTGATTTATATTAAACAAATGGTCACTGTCATTTCCTTTATATTAACACAGATCTACATACATTTCTGCAATGTAATGACTTTTATTTTGTTCCTTAGGACTATTATGGGCCCTCATGGAATCAATCGAGCTGTTCACCGCATTTCTTTCTCTGACTGTCAAAATGGATTAGGTAACTACATTGCACATCCTCTTGATTCAGAGTAAACCAAATATAAAACACCTGGTGAGCTTTTCCACTCCACTCTCATCAGTAAAAGTTCATCTGGCTTTTATGCATTTGACCGTTAACACATTCAGCACAGTAGGTGGAATAACCAATTTCTTGTTTCTTGTTGTTTGTTCTGCAGGAGTTAAAATTATTGGAGGTTATCGGGCACAAACAGCAGAAGATTATGGGATTTTTATAAAGAGAATTCTACCTGGAGGGGTTGCTGCTGTAGATAGTAAGTAATTTTGAACTTTTTTGTTACAAACACACTACATATTAAAAAAAAATCTTTCAAAAGAAATTTCAACTCAAGAGTTAATGCCACAACCATGAAATACAAATTCCAGTCTTACAAATATTTGTACTGTGTCTAAACAATACAAATAGCTAAATAACATTTTCAGTGGCTATTCTGTGGTTAATAAGACTGATTGATAGTTATTAGTCTTATCAGAATAACCTATCTTTATTAGGATCAGAAAGTCATAAAAGTCATACAGCTGTTTATTGTTGTCACATAAAATTGAAAGGAAAAGTCCTGTTTTAGTATCATGGTGTTCACTATTTTCCTCTTGATTCATGAATTACTGTTGATTTCATTACAAGGCCGTTTGCTCACTGGTGACCTAATTTTGGATGTCAATGGAGAAAACTTGATTGGAGTAACAAATGAAAGGTAAATTTGTACTGATTACTGAATGTTTATTAGAGCTTGGAATATTATATGCAGATTATTTGGAACATTATCAGTGACTGAGTGGAAGCGCACAACTCCCCTGAGGTCTTTGGAGTTCAACTGGCAATTAATTTATCCTATAAATCTAATTCAGCAAAACTGTTGTGGAAAAGTGAAGGACACTTAAGTTTTTATAATGCCAGAATAAGCTGGTTTCTTAAAGACATAGATTACAGAGTGTGTGTGAAAATAGCATTAGAACATATTAAGCTGATAAAATATTTTTGTAACTATCTGTTGGTTCAATACCAGTGAATGCAAATGATGTAGTGAACAGGTAACGGGACAATGAAGGGAAAATGGTTTTGAAAAGTCTTTAGATGGTTTCTGTAGGTGGATCACTAGAGATCAGTGCAGCTTAGTGCTGGAGACAGAGGCTGAAAATTCAAAGAAAAGATTCTATATATAGTGCTGAGGGAAATCCTGAGCAAGGCAGCACACCTGAGCAGTGGGTTTTGCCTGGTGTGGGCTGTTAATCCTTAAAGAGCTCTAGGAAGGCAGCAGAATGGGCTAAGCAGAGACGAGGAAAAAAGGGAAAGGAAAGGGAGGTCAGTCCCAGTTTATTGCTGTCAGCAGCACAGATGCACCTCAGCCTGCAATTCTCCAGTGCTTAGTTTGGGTTGTGCTGTTGGAAGGCTCTTTTCTCTGTATCTGGCAGTGAAAATTATGAACTATGTTTGGAATTTTTCCATTTTCCTTCTCTTTCAACATTACTTGTGCTTCTTGACAGCACCCTGGTTATTTATTTGGCTGTTTTCCCCCCTCTCAGGGCTGTTGACATATTGAGAACAGCATCAGCATCCAATCACATGTCTTTGCTCGTTGCAAGAGATGAAGAAGCAAAGTAAGAGAAAAATTGTTTAACCTCAAAGCTCATAAAAATCCGGTGCTGTGTTTTGGGTTGGGTGAGTGGGCTTGCCTGTATTTTTCTTTCAGATTAGTTTTAATTGCAAAATTGCACAACCTGTCATGTTTTTCTGTGTGATACTTGATACCTGTTCATTCTGAGATCACTTGCATCAGTTCAAGTAGCAAGCTCAGGCTAATTTCAGTTTAAAGAAGAGGATTGTAATGTTTTGTTCCCAGCTAATACCATTAAAAATTATGTGCTGTGATAGTTTTTCAAGTACTTCTCACATTTTAAGATAATTAAAAATTAGGAATCCATTAGAGCTGCAGTACCACAAAACTGTATGATTCAAACTGATGTTGCCATCTGAAAAAAGGCAGATTTATTTATTGTTTCCCCTCAGAAATTTTCTTTTCAGTCTCTAATGGGCTTTGAATGGTTTGGATAAGTAGGTTAAACTCTTCACTGCAGCAGGTAGTCCAAAATACATCTATTATAAGGGCATTTATGTTTAATATTGCTTTAACCTATTGCTGAAAGTTAAGCATATAAACCTATATTGGCAGAGAATCATCAGAAGTGCTGGATCCAGGTCTGTATCCCCTTTGGGCTTAAATCTCCAGAGAAAAGAGCTGTTATGTAACTATTTTTGATAATCATTGCAAGAGTATCTGCTGTTATTTGCCTTTCCTGGGATGTTCCACTTACAGAGTAATCTCTCCATAAAGGATTTTTCTCTAAATTCCTTTAGCCTTTTGTCCAAGCTAAGCTTCCTTCTTTCTGTTTCCTTTATTTTGTGTATTTAACAGACATTTAAATCACTCTATGGCATCTGATCTCTCCTTTTTTCAGACTGCCCAGATATATGTGAGGTCCACTCTTAATCTGCTTTTATCTAAACCTTACTGGCCTAGTTCCTCTAAATTCCTTGAATAATTAAAATCCATCAGTCCTTTAACCACCCTGGGGGTAGGAGCAGTGGCCTGGGTAGGACTTTCCAATCCATACAGTCCCTCACCCAGACACCTGTGAATTCATTTCTTTACATCCCTGTGCTAAAAGATTATTTATCATACACTCAACTGTGTGTTCCTTGAGTCTGGCATTAGTACAATAAATTTTGTAATTTTTAAAAAAAGAATAATGCATCCATCAGCTTTCAACTGCAGCCACTGGAGCTGCTGGGGAATTATTCTCTCTGCAATCAGTTAATTTATTTTCTCTCTGTCTAATTCTGCAATACTAATTTGCTGATGTTTCTGGCTTACATCATTCTAGATTAGTTACATTTTTTAAATCAGGTATCGCTGAGATAATCATAGCTCAGATTATAAACTTTTTTTTTTGTTAAATTAGGGCAGATTCAATATTAGACGAATTGAGTGGTTTTGGTTTTAATGCATATGATACAAGATTTACATGTTTACCAGTTTATTACAATATGATTGGTGTCTGTAAAGGACTTCTGCTTTTGGTTTTTAGTAGTAAGATTGTTTTCAACTATTTCAATGGTTTCAGCAGTGCACCTGACCAAGAATTTCCCTTGATTTCAAGTGCTGGAGCATTTTGGGAAAGATTTACTAATGAAAAAGATAAGCAAGGCCTAAGCACAAACAATATTTAATATATAATGATACCTACCTCAGATGAAATAGACTGCAAATTTCTGAGAAAATGAAACAGAAGTTAGAATTTGCATCTGTTTTATTCATTATTTAGTAATTAATAAATATTTCTTCTATCCTCTTTTTTTGGAGGTGCCTCATCTTTGTTTGCCAGTCTCTTCTGGGTTCTTGTTCAGTATTCTTAGCTGGCAGCATTCTTTAAAAACATGAATGTGCTATAGGTATATGATCTGATTCCTTCTAATATAAATAGCTTTTTCTAGACTTTGCTAATACCACTGTTTTATCATTTGCAATTGACTTGGATTACAAGTTTTTAACATTTTGCAATCCAGGTTAAAGAGAGGTCATAATTAAGCTTTTTTACCAGTAGTCCATCTTTATTCTGTATTACATGGTCTTTTCCTTGCCTTTTCTGGACATTTGACAGGGCTTTCCTCTTTTAGTTGAGCTTCCTCCTCTGAGGAGGGGCAATTTCAGTACAAACAGGGCAGATTTCCCAGGGTGAATTCAAACCAATGCCAAATCCTGACAAAGAGGATCTTTTTATTACCACAGGAAAGAATTCCATGACCTGATGGATAAGTATGGTTCTCACAGCAACACCAGCTCTGCAAGAAGTTCTCCAACACATCTGTTAGCTGGTGAGAGATCAGTTCCAAGCCTGACATAACCCTGTGGGACACTCAGCCTTGGGTGGAGTAGAAACTTGCACTTAAAACTCGTAATCTGGGGGAGGATCTGCTGGAGGAGCCACTGAACGTCAGGCAAAACACACATGTTTGCTTAGACTGGAGCATTTAGTTTATAATCTAAAAATATACCTTGAAGGGTTTGTGTGTCTGTTCCCTCAACTCTTGAAATAAATATATTACCATCTACTTTCACCAATTTTAATTAATGAATGATGTGAAAAGTAGTTGGTATTTGTAGCTGAAATGTGCCATAAGATTTCAATATACTAATAAAAATCTGAGCTAGAGTACCATAATTCTAATCTTTGTGGAATTGCTGCCTAATTAAGAGGCCTTTCTATAGCAAGCAGGATTATTCTTTAGGAAAGTCAGTTGAGATTTTGCTTTTTGCACACAGTTTGCAAAAAGTTATTGCTTCCTGTGTTTTAAAGTATTATTCCTGGGACATTGGGTGACTTGCACATCTTAGCTATGTAGACTTCAGCTTTTTTTTGGTTGTCTGACTGCTTAGTTTGTCTGTTTTCTAACATAGAAATAGTCCTACTGAACTTACATGAGCTGAATGTTTGTGCTTTTTCCCCAGTGTGTGTTTTTATTTTTTTTTTTCATTATTTCTTTTCTTGAAGCCAAATCTATAGAGAGCCTTTCTTCTGGGTCATCCTCAAGGTCACCGAGTCCTCAGTTGCATCTGAAGGAAAACACCACTGCCAGCAGAAATAATTCTGTCCCACCACCATCCCCAAAGCTTGCAAAGTAATTTCCAAAACTGACTGTAACTGTCTTGTGTGAGCTGCAGGAAATGCAGCATTTGGCTGGTCAGGAAAATTTGGGTGGAGCACTAAGTTTAAATGTTTTATTTTATTTTTTAATTTTTCATCCTGTGATATATAATACCGTTGATATTGCAGACTTCAAGTTTTAATAAATTGGTTTTCTATTTATTTATCATTTACATGGTAGAAGTAGATTAATCAGGTGGATTTTTTGATCTGTCTCATAAAGAATTAATGCTTCTGGTTTATGTGTACAAGGCTACTCCCATAAGCCTTGGATACAAGATAGTAGAGAGCAGTTTTTACCCTTTCAGTGCAATATATTGCTTTTTTTTTTTTTTGTAATTGCCAGAAGTAACACCTGAAGTTGCTGATGTTTTAGTAATTTGGCAGTGTAATATTTGAACATTGAGATTAAATGTCCACTATTTCTATTTGTTGCTGTAATATGTGTTTGCAGAATCAGTAAGCTGAAGATAATATATTGCTTCAATCTTTATTGAGTATTTAGTTCTGTGATTTAATTCTACCTTCCTTTCTTTTTGTAGGGATAGTGCATTTCAGATTATCTCTGTTTGCAAAGGAACAAGCCTCGGTTTGAATATTGTGGGAGGAATTAACAGAAATGAAGGGCCTTTGGTGTATGTTCAAGAAATCATCCCTGGTGGGGACTGTCATAAGGTAAAGAGCTTTTTTCCCTTCCCCTCTCTTCAGACACCTGTATTTTTGTCTTCATTTAGTACCTGCTTCAGTATGTTATATAGACAGTTAAGACAGTCATATTTTAAATATAAAATGTGCTTGTGTTTCTCCTTGCTTTCTCTTTAAACAGAATTATCTCACTGCACTGCAGCAGGGTTACATGGTCTATAAATCTATTTGAGGTAAATGAGGATATTATTCCCCAGTTTATGTATGAGAGTGCAAAAATCAACCTTTATAAGAGATTGCATGTTGCAAGGTAAATCAGGAAGGATGGGACAGAGCATCTCTTGGGTTTTTTATTCTTGGACATCAAAAATCCCTGACACTTAATTTGGATCCTTGCAGCTGGAAATCAAATTAAAAAAAATACTTTGAAAATACAGACTAATAAAATGCATGAATCAGTTCTGATTACTGTTTTCAGTTATGACAAATGCAATATGTAAATCAGGAGGACTTGTCAGTTTAAAAAGTAGATAAATAATGTAGCTGTCTGGTTCAACTAAACAGAACTACCTATCCAAGAGTCTCCTTTGGCATCCAGTTATTATGATTATTTTGAAGTGTAGATAACCAGCTTTTGCCTTTGGCCAAGCAAGAGGGTATGAGCTGATTTCACATGCAATGAGTTTTGTCCCCAGACTGAACTTCTGTAGACTAACTTTTATCCTGAAATACCCAGGAAAGGAAAAAAGCAACGTTTTTCAAGGCCTCTTTTAGTACATAAATGATAAGAATTCTTTCGCTTCTCCTCTTTTGTTGTGGCTTCTAAAACATTTTTCTCATTGCAAACACATGGTTGAAAGTCTATCACACATAGTCCATAGACTGAGGCCGAGACATAAGTTTTCAGTAGGTTCTAATATTAGCAATGATAGAGGTAATTTCCCAATCTTGATTATCCAGTTTGGGAAGCTGAAGCAGCAAACATGTTTTAAACCTCTGCCACATGAGGGCACCATTGAAATGTATATTCTTTAATAGACTGCATGAAAGCAAAATGAAAGATCTACTGCTTTTTTCTTTAATCAAGACACTAAGTGACAAAATAATATAGTAAAGTACTATCATAGGTTTGAAATAACACAGCTAAAATTATGGTATGTGGGTATTAAATGGATTTAATTATACTGGTCTCGAATAGGTATTCTTATTTCCTCTGTGTCATCTTCTGTACACACTTTATTTCACATGGTGATTAGTTTCTTAAAAGCTGAAGATTAGAAACATGTAATTTGATGTTTATTACATTAGACAAATGTCATAACAAACTGTAACTGTAGGTGAATTACATGGAATTCCAGCTAAATTGTTGAGGCTTCTTTTAAAATGAGAGTAAAGAAAGCTTTCTGTTAGTGAGAAAAACTAGCCCAGCTTGTTTAATGTCTTGTCTGGAGTCTCTGAGACAGAAATGTGATATGTTCTTGCACTGGTAGGGAGTTTGCAATTAATTCAAGAGAAGCACAAGCTTGACAATATAATTTCTGTCATGGTTTTGATGGTGAATTCCAAATAGACTAATCTCATTTTCTCATTAACTTACTATGGCCAGTGAGTGCCTGATGAGTCCCACCTATTGCCATGAACATTTGGGTTTGAAATACAAATGAATCCAGCTCACAGCTGAATTAATTAGTCAAGAAACTTCTTAAAGTCAGATGGGCTGGAAAAATCTGTGATTCATTTGCTTGGGGTTTTTTTAACAGAATATGTATCCAGGTCCAAATTTCTTCTTTACACAATATATGAGATCCATTCTGTCTGGTGAATTTTGTAACAACTGGACCTGTTTATTCCTGCAAAATTTTCAGGCAGAATGCACAGCTGTTCTTGCTATTTCTTAACAGATCCAGAGGAACACATTAAAGTGCTGTAATTAACTGCTCTTTCTCTAGTGTTAGCAATTCAGATAAAATTATTGGGTTTGGTTTTGTTATCCCAGGATGGACGATTGAAGCCTGGAGATCAGCTCGTGTCCATCAACAAGGAGTCCATGATTGGTGTCTCCTATGAAGAGGCAAAAAATATCATCAGCAGAACAAAGATGAGGTATCTCTACTGCCAAACAGCTGACCCTCCAGAATGGTTTATTATAGGATGTTTGTGGTCAGATTAATGTGAAATGACTTGACTTTAGAGGAAAGGTATATTATATTTTTTTAATACTCAATTGCAATATTATTTAATAGAAAAATCTCAAATGCACCTTTTAGACCTGCAAAATTATGATTCTTTAATGCTTTCAAAAATAAAAAAATCAAAAGAGGACCCAAACCCACAGTGTCTGTCTTTTAGTGATGGGGAATAGAACATCCTTTTAGAAAAACAATTAAATAAAATCACAGAGTGTTTGGAAACATGTAATTTTTTGCAGAAGTAACATATAATCTTACTAACCATATAGTATATAATATGTTGAAACTTCTTTAATTTTAGGTTGGAAAACTTCTGGGAGATAGCTTTCATTAGGCAAAAAAATATTCCCTCTTACCCAGAGAATCTGCAACATCCTTTCAGCCTCTTGACATCTCCTGTAACATGTGGAGAGCAACAGGGTCTTGCATCTCCTAATGGGAAGCTTGTTTCAACATTCACTCCAGATGCTGTGAGTACACTTATTACTCCTCTTAGAATAAAGTGAGCAAATGGTTGGTTTTCCCTGATTTTAATTGAGTTTCCATTTTAGTAAGGAAATGACTGGCTATTTTGCTGCACAATATGAAGTCTTTGGAATATCAAAGTTTTGCAAAAACCATTTTAAGTAACAGGAGATTAAATCACACTGATGAGAGGAATAAGACTATTAGTTGACTTGGGATAAGAAAACAAATCAAATAAAATAAGCATTAACTGTGTTCTTAGATGCAAAGTTCTCCTTACTGTTTCTCTAGTGAGAAAAGTTTTGGAATTTGATATATATAGTTATGTATTTCAGAGATCAGATACTGTCCATTTACTACATAAATGTGAACAGTACAGACTCACAAGTTACACTTGCTCTATTAGGGATATAAATATTATATTAGGGATATAAATACTGAAACAGGTTGCCTAGAGAGACTGTGTTATCTTAATGTGTGGAGATATTCAAACCCCAAGGTTTTGATGAGGCCCCAATCTGAGTTTTTCCAATGCCATTCCTTCTCACCAGCCCCATGCCTTCCATTTTCTCCTACTGTTGTTTTGATCTATCCAGCCCTTTGTTCTCCCCCTGCTCTTCCTTCCTGTCCCTCTCTTTTTTCATTAATGTGTGTTTCTAGTTTGGCTTGTGATCTGCTGTAGAAATGATATTCATGACTTGATTTTATTTCACAGATGGAAACTGGAGTCAAGATGGGAGAGCAATCTCCAATTCCTCCTCTAGACAACAGCCCTGCTGATGTGTCTGCCACAGGTAAGTGTTGATTTAGTTCCCTGCCACCCTTTCTTTTCCTTTGATAACTGTCTTTCAGCACACAGTACCTAGTGAGACTCAGTAGTCTTTTTAAAAAAGGAATATTGCCGTTTTTATAGTCCTAGATAAAGGACTGAGATCAGTGGATTTTTAGTAGCTCCTGTCACATACAGCTTACATTGTCTTTAACAAACAGCTGAAACCAAACAAAAATGAGTGATCACAACATTTGCTGTACAGCAGGAATGATAATAGACTCAGTAGAAACCAGATAATGAAGACTCACATATAGATCAAGATTAGGTTGCCATAGAAACTGTGCTTTCTTGATTGGCTGAAATTCTCTGGATGTGTGCTGCTGGCATGGGGCTTTTGTTTAAATCAGGGCAGCATATTGGAGGGATAGAAATAACATACAGACCTCTAACAGCTTTTCATAACAATAGAATATATGTGTTTATATTTGAGAGTCATGACATTCAAACAAGGACAAGAGTCACTTTGATCATAGCTCAGTATGTATTTTGAAAACAACACTTAGGGAAAAACAGAGTTTGTGGGATTTGGTCAGAAGCAAATCTGAGCTGAACAATGGTAATTCCCTTGGGAAACAAATCTGTGTTGTATTTAGAAACTATTTAAAAATGTAGGAGCCTGACACAGTAACAGAAATGCCTCTGTTCTGTGTTTCTGTATGAAGACCTGAACTATATTTCTTTTCTTCAGGTAGCAGCAATTAAGCATAATCTGAGCATCTCAACTTGTTGTCTAATGCACTAAAAAGAGAATCTGATTCATTCCAGATGTCCCTCCACTGGCGTTATTTAAATTGTACCTGCATTTATTATAGCCCATATTAGATATTCAGATTTAAAATTAAACAGTTCTCACAGTGCAAATCTGATGAGTTGGCTTCCTTCCTTGAAGGGTGAGCTGAGTGAATGTGAACTTTTGAAACTGGAAATATTATAGTGTTGAATATACCTGGAGATTAATGATCACATAGAGTCTCATATTGACCGTGAAAAACTGCACAACTAAACAAAAGGAACAAGAAAAAAGGCTAATTTTTAATATATTCAGTATATAAGAGTCTTGGTTAGTATAATTCAATACACAGGAGCTTCATTGTTAAAAGAGACCAAGAGGGCCACAAATTCTTAACACATTTGAATAAAGTGGGTAGTGGACTGGAAAGGACAAACTCTTGCAGCTTCGGCTTGTGCTGTTTCTTGTCATGTTTCATTTTCTTTTTATTTAAGAGCACATCCTTTGTCAAACCTATTTTCAAGGGTAACCTTTCAAAGATAACCTTGAAAAACTAAAGTATCTCTTAGGTGACTTTTAATGTTTCATGAAAAAATCAGCATAGTTTGGAGAAGTTTTTGCACAGACTCGTACGAGAGGCTTTTTCATTCTGTGCTCGAAGGAAATGTGCCAATTCCACTGAGGCTTAGCCCACTGTCTTCAGAATTTAATATAGCCTGTGAGAGGTGGTAGTGTCAGAGATTTTCAAGATGTTTTGGTTTATGCTTTTGGCATATAAAGAGAATGTAAATTACTTTCAGCTTGGAAACAGATATGCTGTGAAACTAAAAAAAAAATTTAAAAAAATAGAATTCTATGTGATTCCTTCTGTTCCTGCAGAGAGAATCTCAAACTGCAAACTCCTTTGGTTTTTAAATGCTGTTTTTTGTTTCACTGCCTCTGTAATTCATTAATGAAATCATGAATTAGAATCTGAATTGTGTTTATAAATGATGAATGCAAACAATGAATTTTTGCAGTTCGCATACATCTAAAACCCAAAGAAATAGTTAACTGCTGCTTCTGCCTCCTGTCTATGAGCAAAGGCTGCCAAAGGTGGTTGTGTTGTACCCACAGGTGTGTCTGAAACATGACAAAGCTGTGACTGTGTTCTCAACTTCCATCAAAACTGGACACACACACACACACACACACACACACACACACACACAAAAGGCAATTATTTTGCATAGGGGCCGCTTGATGCTGCTGCCTTCTCCCTTCCTCCTGGTTTCTGGATGTTGGAAGCACAGGAGGTGCACCACAAGTTGTTAATGCAACTGGCTAAAATCATGCAGACTTGGAGAAGGGGATGATGGCTGATGGCCCAATGGATGGGAGCTCTTGGAAAAGAGTTTCTCTCTAGGAAAAAGCCCTGAGGCATCTGGTGAATTCAGTCTAAGCTCCCTCCACACAGCCCTTACTTGGCAACAGGTCATTCCCTCTCTTTCCACAGTGTTTTCTAGATGACTGGAGATGCTTTTGGGAACTGTCAGTTATGTTGAGGGTGTGTCTTGGAGGTCTCTCTTGGAATTCACAAGTGTGTTTCCCCTTCTGTTTCCTGAGTATCTGTATGTCTCTGAGAGAAGAGAAAATACCACCAGTATAAGCCATATGCTTGATGGATCACTCAGTTATTCCTGGTTCCTTTCAGCTAATTTGCTACTTGTCACTTTTTTATACCAAAAAAAAGTGTAAGTGATTGATACCCATGATTTTTGTTTATTACAACTGTTTCCTTTAAAAAACAAGAGTCACTCTAAGTGTTAACATGTCTTTTTGGCAAGAGGGTATTTTGCTTGACAAGCAGAGCTTCAGAACAAATTTTTCAAAGCAATAGTTACAAGCCTATAATTATTAATTTATTTTTTCCTCCTAGTTATTGCCCCCAGCCAGAATGATGATTATGAGCCCCAAGGAAGGAACTCAACTATTCGTCTCAAAACAGAAAAGCTGGAGAGGGTAAACACAATCTTTTGAGTTTTCCTTCCTCTCCCTTCATGATGCAGGTAAAAAGATTTGGACAATATTTCTTGGCTGGCAAACTTTAAGGTATAAATTCCACACAAAATTTTCTATTTGAATAGTTCTTTCATGTTGCAGGGCAATATTTCATTTTATATATTGGGCAAATTACTGTTTTTGTTAATCTAATTACTGATTGATTCTTCTGGGAATCAGAACACCCCTCAGGATTTTTAAGGCAGTTATTAAGGACAAAGGGGTTTGCTTATTACACTCATCTGTATTCAAGGTTAAATAATATCTGTACATCTCTCAATTAGAAGGAAAAGTCACAGAGTGGCTCTGGAATAAAAGTGTTGTCAGTGAGAGTGTAGCAGGATACAAAAGCTCTTTGAAGTATAGCTCTTTAATTACTCCCCCATGTCCCTGCAGTCATTATCCCTAGTCCTTTCCTTTTTTACTCCAAAATAAGTTTTTCCTTGCAGGCATTGAATTATCTTGGGATTCAGCTCACAGATGAACAGCAACAAGCCCTCAGGCAGCAACTTCAGAAAGATTCTAAAGGAACAGTGTCTTTTGGAGGTAATAATTTGTTAATTACTATGGAAAAGAGTGAAAAGTAGGAATACAGAAATGATAGATAATAAGCATTAATATATTTTCTGTCACTGCTGCAAATAAAATGGTAGTTTGAGGCAAGAAACTTATTCTACTGTATAAAAATAAGCTTGAATTTCTGAAACTAAGTAATGGGAAAGCAAATCACAAATTTCTCTAATTAAGAGAAGCCTTGGGAAAGTTTTATTTTATGCTCACAAATTTCTACATTTTTTGCCTTGACTGTGGGGAACTATAATTGTTCCAAAAATTACTTGGGAGAGTATTGATGGTTAAAGAGACTTCTTGAAGCAGCTAAACTGATGGATTTTTTTAACTTCACTTTGTGAGAAGCAAGAACGTTTTAACTATTGCATATAGAAAGAGATTCACATGGAGACCATCACACAGTTCTTGCAGCTAAACCTAATCCTGATGGGAATGAGTTGCTTCTCTTGGTTATAACAATTTTGGTTGGTGACAGTGACTATTTAAAAATATTTTTATAAGCTGTGAGACATTATAGTTGTGATGCTAAAACTGATGGAAATTGCACTTTTCCTAAAGTTTCTGAAAACAACGTTTAGTGATACTGCTGCTAAACTGAACTTGTGGGCTACACAGCAACAAAATCTGGTTTTTTTAGACTTCATTGAAGTTTCAAGGAATCTGTTCTCTGTGCAATCAAATACAACAGATGATGGCCACAAACCTGTAACATTTGGGGTCTGTGAAGTTTCCAGCTTACAGGATTCACAGGTAAAATATGTTCCTGAACAGTGTTTTAACTCTTGGAAGGAGATTATTGGAGAGTTTATCATCTGTAAAGTTACTCCAAATCTTGGGCAGATGTTTAAAACAGCTCCATATCCTGGGGTTTCTAAGATAACCTAGTTTCTCTAAAGCTTTATTAAGGAGCCTAATTTGCAGAAAGCAATTAATATAATTATGTTGTTGTTTGTTATAAGTCTAGACAACAGTGATTTACTGAGGTTTCTTAATGGAATTCATGTTGCTACAACCTGTGTGAAGGATAAACAGTTACTGGGCCCAGTGATTTGAAGTACTGCTGCAGTGAAAATCATTTTATTCTAGAGCTGACTTTAACAAAGAGCATTTTTAGCATATGAATACTAAAATAAAATGATATTTGGTTTACAATACTGAAGAAAATAGGGGCTATCAATGATGTATTTTGATACTTTTAAAAATACTTTTATTAATCCATTTAACAGGAAAAAATAATTGTTCCTTTGGAAGATAAGTTGGTCGAAATTTTCTTAAAAATTTTTAGCATTTTCAGAGCTTTAAATTACTTTAAAATTGAGATTTTTCCTCTAATTTTATTAAAAAGAGCTCTTAATTTAAGATGTTGAAGATTATGGAAGGCACAGTTTGCAATACATTCTAACCTTATGTATTTAAACACAGTTTGTAACCTGTGATACTTTGGAGGATGACGTGGAAAGACTTAAGAAAGAAAGAAATGAAGCTTTAAGGGAAATCAATAAATTAAAGGTAACAATTTTTATTTGCTTTAAACTATTCAAGAGACTAATCTTTTTAGGAGTGTATGTAGTAATTTACTGTTCTTCTTTTGAATTTTATGTGCAGTTTTTCATTAATGAATAAAAAGGCAGAGCAAGCAGTCCTAATGTATTTGAAGATTGCTTATAACATATTTTTGGAGACAATAAATTTTGTTACACTGAATACTAATCCATTTTTAATCTGATCCATGGAGAAATGAAACTAAGCAGACATTTCACAAAAGTGAATTTGGAGAAGTGACTGATTTGCAAGGCAATTTTATTTAGAAATGTGTGATCTTGGTAACTGCAGAGCC
>VWZD01013526.1:510106-567512 GCA_013396695.1 Sakesphorus luctuosus | reverse complement strand
GTGCCGATACTTTTGAAGGAAACCAGTACTAGGGGATAAATTAATCTATGTTGAAAAGTACTACATATTTTCACAGACATTACAAAGTGCCTAAAACCTAAAGCTGCAAATATATTTATTGTTTCTTAATACCCTGGGTTACAAGCACAGCCCTGTGGTCCTGAATTGGTTTTTTAACCAACCAAAAGATAAAAAATCCCAAATTCAGCATATGTAACTCTTGTTCTTGGGCAGGAAAACTGATCTCAGGATAAAGACAATTATACAAATTGCCTCCTGGTCCAAAAAAGTTTTTCTTGCTATAAATTATAAAAACATTGAGTTGATATGGCCAAAGATCTGTTCTTTGTTCTGTGCACAGAAATCTACTGAAAGCTTTGCACTGAAATGAAAGAACCCAATTTACACTGAATGTTGGAGTCCTGAATACTTTCCACAAGTCCCTAAAATGCTGATGTTGAAAAATGACAACAATTAGTCTGTAATTGCCTTATTTCTTATATTCTTTTACACATATCCCAGAAATGTTCAGTAAATAATCCTCAAATGCTCCAGTAACTTAACCAGTATCAGTGAACTCCAACTTTCAGAGATGGAAATTTGGGGTTGTCATGGGTTTTATGAAAGCTGTTGATTATTTATTATTTCCACCAGAACTTTTTTAATATAAAAGTGTTTCTGATTATACATCATTGTTAACAGACATATGCTGTGGCCTGGAAATGTAGTGGTTGTACAGAAGGCAGAAATTACATGGATAAAAGTTAAGTGTTGTTGCCTGTAGTTTTGAAGGAGCTAATTGAGTTTTAGGACTAAAAACTCTTTTTATCTTTCAGATTAAATTATTGATTCTTTTTTTAACAGGAAGAATTGTCTGAATCTGTGAATTTACAGAAGCAGTTAACAGAGCAACTACAAGCAGTCAAGCAAGTATGTTGAAGTTCCTTAGAATTATTATTTTTTAATTTCTTAACTACTCTTTTGTGCAAGGGAGAAGGGAGCACTGGTTTCTCTCTTTATGCTCATGCAGACTACACTTTTCACACTGATTTGGCCACGAAGTTGTTTTTGTGTTAGTGCAAAGCTTTTGATTAGCAGTAGAAAATAGTAATCCTTCTGATTTTAGAGCAGTAATACTTCTCTGCTGTTGGATTGAGAGAGGAACCCTAAGACAACCTGGATCACCGAAGATGGATAATGATGGTGTTAAGTGTTCTATGAAGTGATTTTGCTGTTCTCAGGCAACAATTATTTTGCCTAATTTTCAGTCCTAACATTAATAACTTTTTATGGCATGAAGGATGAAAAAAGTAGACATCATCTTAAGGTTGAAAAAATAGACACATTTGACAAGGTTTCCTGGTATTTACCAGGAAAAAAATGGTGGTAAGGATTTTGTGAGGAATTTCTTGTTTCTGTCTTCAAATATATCTGTAATTACAAGGGAAGAAATCAGACTTTCTTATGAAATTCAGCCTTCTGTGGCTCTTAAAGGAAATCTCCAATTACACGTAAGTCTCATGTCATTTATTGCCTGGATTCAAACCCAAGTAACTTTGCTGTTCCTGATTCTCCTGAACATGCTGTCAGCTCATTTTTTCTAATGAGCTGCCTGCCTTTCTTCTCTCCTGTTCTGTTACAAATAGCCATGAGAAAACTATATGGAATATCTGTTGCACTGTTCTATCAGATGGCACATGTAAAAATGCAAGATACACTTGAAAAATCTTTCTAGGTACTACAATTTTAAGATTAATTTTATATTTTTGCTTGAATATATATAGATTTTTTGAGCACCCTCACTATCACATTTTACTCCTTGAATATAAGAGACCTGCTTGAAACCTTTTTCCAGTAATGTTGTGTTGTTGCACTCTGTACCCTGTGGGACAGCAGGGAAATAAATTGGATTATCTTCTGGATAAAATTTAACTGGGAATGTGTTCCAACAATGCATTTCAAATTTCCATTCGCTAATGGGTGCTCAGCCTGTTGCTCTGGACCAGAGCAGATGTTCAGTCTGTTAGTCTGGACTAAAGCTATTACAGAGTTCAAAGCCCAGCACAGACGTGGGAAGGCAGACTCGGCCAGGGCTGCTTTGAGAGGGTTTTAAGCACCAGTAATGCCCATTTGCCACCACTCGAGGGCCTCGCACTTTTATTTTTCTCTCTGGTACAGTCCTGTGATGATGAAGTTCAGCTTTGCCGTGCAAACCAGCTGAGGATAAACACTGATCTTCTAGTGAGTGTTGAAAAGGTTTCATGCAGTGAAATGAAAGAAAAATAATAAATTATATGTAACTGCAGCACTGTGTGATCTGTTTTAGGAGATACTAGTGGGTTTTTAATGGAAATTTTAGTTCTGTTTATACTTGGTGCATTTTCAAGTGTTTTATATATAATATTATATATATTTTTGTCATTCAGGATCAATATTAACAATGTGATTCACAGTGATACAAAGTGGTTAAAAAGTAGGCAACTTACAGTACAAGTTTCCATGTAACTTATGATGCCTTCCAGCTTGAGCTGCAGTTAGTGAAATGAGTTAATGAATACATTATTGAGCCCTAATGGCCTGATTAAAAGTAACAAACAACCAAAGTAAACAAAAAACCAATTCAAGTATGTGCTTAAGGCCTTCTGAGTTCAGTGTAATTTAAACATTTTTAAAAGTCACTGTTTGACCAGAAAAAACAGGGTTTTATAGGCTACCAGTCACATATTGGAGTATCTTTTGTGATATTTCTATTGTCTACTAATTGTGAATTGCAGAGGTTACATCTTAATTAAGACAGGGGTACAAACATTCTGGTTAATGAGCATGCCTTCTTAGTACCAACTCATTAAACAGTGCCTGAATCAGGAGCTGTCAGGAGGGATGAGCTCTTAGGATTAGAAATATTGCTGAATTTGTAATGAGGTAGTAATTATTTTCTAATACCGATATATGACCAAATACATTATTGATCTATTTTTAATTTGAAATTGTGATGTGGCATTATTTTGGGGGCTTCCTTGAAATCACCTGTAAGCTGAAGTTGGCACAAAACACAGAAAGGCACTTTTGAGCACCTGAAGCCTTGTCAACAGCATGAGTGTGGCATCTGTAATGATGTCTTCTTACCTCCTGGAGGAGTTTGACTGTATCCTGGGTCAGATCAACCTGAATGATCTCTTCTGTACTGCAGCTTTCCCCACAGTTATTATCAGCTGAAGCACCTCAGCTAAACACAGTAAATGTGAAAGGCTATAAAGGTAAGATGCTGTTTGTGGTGCCCCAAACTGCTGGACTCGTAGTTCACAGGGCTGAGATTTGCTGTTCTATTTATTTTTTCTAATGAAAAGGAGGGGCTTTGAATTAATGCTATTTTGGAAGCAGTATGTAATTTATTTCACCCTGACTGAAAGAGGAATTTGGTTTATTTTTATTTCATTAGTTTTTCAGCATTCAATGTTTGTAAAATCAATGCCTAAACATGATCG
Organism: Sakesphorus luctuosus; assembly: GCA_013396695.1. NCBI lineage: Eukaryota > Metazoa > Chordata > Aves > Passeriformes > Thamnophilidae > Sakesphorus > Sakesphorus luctuosus. The sequence goes on along the minus strand of VWZD01013526.1, from coordinate 564,027 downwards.
AATTGTAACTGCAATTTTCACATAGTTTGAAAGAATATTTTAGTTCCAGTGTTTGTGGTGGCTGGAGTATTGCTTGGATAAAACCTTCTCCAGACACTCTACTTTAGCCAAGGCAGAAGTAGAACCTGACGTAGGAAGAAACCTGTACCTTGAAATTTTGTAAGAATTCAGTTTGTCTCCTCCAGCTTTCAGTTTCTTACTGGTTGTAGTGGCTTCACACCAGATCAGGAAAAACAGTCCCAGAGGTGTTTTATATCGATGCAATTTTAGCAGCTGCAGATCCTATTTCTGTTGTATCTTAGAATCACAGAATGGTTTGGGTTGGGAGGGACCTTAAAAAGCATCTTGTTTCACTCCTGCCATGGGCAGGGACACCTTCCACGAGACCAGGTTGCTCAGAGCTCCATCCAGCCTGGTCCTGAACACTTCCTTCATACAGCACATGAGTGGGACAAGAGCAGATGTTGCTGAATTGTGGTGTTACCCATCTGTTCTTTACTGGTGGGGGCCTCTTACCTGCACAGGTAGGAGAACCCACAGTGCCACCTCCAGTAACTGGAGAACAGGGAAACCTGACGGTATTGCTTCCCTTTGTGCCTCCCTGCTCCAGCAAAGAGCTCTGGTTCATCAGAAAATTTTACTAATTCAGTTGTAGTGTGTGTAAATGTTCCATTGTAATGTAAGAAGCCATTGTTTGTTAATTATTCCTTTAGGTCTTTCATTATTGAAATCTGGTCATACTCAGTCTGCTATTACAGAGAAATTAATATTCAACAACTGGGTTTCTGAAAAAAACAATGGAGGAGTAAAGGCAGTTCTAGATTATATGAGATCAAACCTTTATCTCAAGGAGGTCTGATTTCAAAACGAAGACCTCCCTTTTCATTATAGCAATTTTCCCTTCACTTTGCTGATGTCAGTTTATTTAAATAATTCCTATGTGTGGGTTTTTGAGATGCCACCCTCTGTCAGGGCCTCTGTGTTCATTTATATTAGTCAAACTTAACATCAGAGCATCTTTTCTTTTGTCTCCAAGTCTTTTTCTTTTGTCTCCAAGTCTTTTTGCCACCTCCAGCCTGTTTCTGAAGGATACCTGAAGGCTCACAAGTTGTGCTCTGTATCAGCAGGGCCCAGCTCTTCTTGCTGTTTGAGTCTATTGTTTCTGAGAGTGGCAAAAAAGTGCCCTCTACAGAGGCAGTAATTTTGACCCTACTTCTGTAGATTCATGACTTCTAAGAAGTCCCTGTGTTCTCTGAATTGTTTCTAGGAAAAAGAACTGCTATGAGCAGCTTGAAGGAGGGGTCAATTGTTCTGGTGTGCTTCATTAATGACCCTTGCACTGCTCTTAGTGCTGCAAACAGACAACAGAAACCAAGTAACAGACAGACATGGAGCAATAAGCTTGGGAATAGTCTGTGTTTCCAGGTAGAGGTGATCCTTGTGCAGAATAGGCTCATCTCATGCTCTAGGCTTCTGAAAGAAAGAAATAATCATTCTACCTGCTGTCAAATTACAGGTCAATTAAATGGAATTCTTACTGCTTGTGCTCTCTAACAGAAACCTCTAAATTATACATCACAAATGTCACCTGTATTCACTACTGATGTTGCTGTTCTACACTTGTGGTTCCTTCTTCTGCAGCTTTATTTTCTAAGAGACTGGGATGCACATTGGTATTATATTCCAAACCTATTGCAAACACAAGGAAGGTGATGTCCTGAATGTGTGTCACTGACATTAGCTGACCTATGGCCTGAAGTGTATTGTTCATTCAGACTAACTGAAGCTGAGATTTGGTAGTTCATTTTACAGAAGAAACATTATGGCAAAGTATAGGAAAACATGACTTGAAGGATATTGATTGCACAGAACAAAACCTTCTACGTTAGGAAAGAATTAAATCTGCATTTGTGAGCTTAACTGACCTCTCCAGACGTTTCTAATATGACATTTCAGAAAATTGATATCAAGTTATTTTTCCTACCTATTAATTAAAAGCTAAGACAAAAGAAGGTGCCAGTGAGCCTCTGTCTACATTTTTATGAGCTGTTTGTTTGTTTTATTCCTAGTGTGTATCGTCATCTGTTGTCCAGACCTTTAGTCTGACTTCCTAAATTTACAAATCAAAGTTAACTTGAATTAATATTCAGTAGTAAAATGAACTGAGGAATATCTTTCTCAAAATGAGGTTTTGCAACATTTAGGGATTATCTTGGCTGAATTAAAAACTAAGGGGTTCTGACTTTCTGCTTTCCATACGTTATTTATATATAAATTTTATCTAACACTCTTCTGTGATAATACAAGATAAAGATATAAGAGCAGGAACTAGGCAGAAAAATAATTTTTTATAAAAGCAAGGATTTTGAGAATACTTGCATTAAGAGTCCATCTGCATAATGTGTGAGCTCTGACTGGAGTGTGAATTCAGGCAATAATAATAAAAGGAAGTAACATGTCAGTAAGGTACATTTTAGTGTGCAAGTGAGGGGGCAGATTAACAGCATCTGGTGCATTTCTATAAAACCTTTCATTCAATTAGATTTACAGTAATTACAGATTTTATTATTTAATTTATTAATAAAATTACATCTCTGTGAATACCTGGGTTTCATTTGCACATCATACACTTAAAAATTAGCCATTGAACCATCCAACCACAAACCCTACCGGGTAGCCCTGACACCAACTGCAGTACTTTTCAATTAAATCTCTTTTTTATAAGTCAGAGCTGAAACATTTCCATGGACTTGTGTAACCTACAGGAGGCCAAGGCAGCTGTGGAGGAGACCCGAGCCCTGCGAAGCCGCATCCACCTGGCCGAGGCTGCACAGCGGCAGGCACGGGGCATGGAGATGGACTACGAGGAGGTGATTCGCCTGCTGGAGGCTGAAATCAGAGAGCTGAAGGCTCAGCTCGCTGATCATTCTGGCCAGAATAGAGTAAGCAAAGCAAGCCTGCCATAGTTACCATGGTTTCCTTGCTGTTGTTGGATGTCTTGTTTTCATTTTCTTTTCATCTGCTTTTCTAAAGTAGGTCACTGTTTGTCTTGTATTATTCAATAACTGGAATGATATGTAGGGAGGGAAGTGATGTGAAGTGTACGAGTTTTGCTTTATCCAGGTGTCTCTGGGCTGGAAAAACAGGAGCTACAAGCATATGTGGGTCATAGGTCAAAATGGCACATCTCAAGCATGGAATAGTTTCTGAGCTGCAGATATATTGTCTTGTTGCATATATTTGTATGCGTTTATGTTTATGTAAAAATGGTCTTCATGTTTATGTGTCTGTTAGGCAAATAACAGCAATATAAAGTCCAGTCTTGTTCTGAAGTACATTTAGATTTAATCAAAGTAATCACTTAAATGCTACTAATCCTGAAAAAAAAATCATTTTAATTGAACCTTTTATCTTAAACCCACTTCAGTTGAGATCTGAGTCTCTACATTTCTTATTCAAAAGAAGCAATATCAAGTAGGTACCAGCTCTATAGGATACTCTTTTTAGTATGGAAGAGTGAGGTCCTTCACCAGCTCCATCTCCAAGAGTGGACAGTGAGATTACCAAAGAAAGGTGTTTAAATCAACAGATTCTCTGACATTCACAGTGATGATGATTCTGCTGCTTTGTGCATTGTACACAAACAAATGTGTGTGTTTACTTGTTTCAAGTAATGGTAAGAATTGGGTTATTGTGATTTCTTAAAGAGAGTTTTAGAATATGCAGTGGTCTTTCAGAATGAGCACCCTGAGTCTGATGTGAAAGTTTGGTTTTAATTATAATGATATTTTTTAATTTTAATTATAGATATATTTTCTTAATTTTGGAGAGAACTTTCTAGATGCCCTGTTCAGCAGACAGCTTAGCTAAACAAACATGCCCAAGTACATGTGAAGATTTTACTCGTGGTCCTCTCACACAGCCAGGGGCTCCACCTGACACTTTGAGCCTCCAGGGCTTGTGTGACAGGACTCACGTTCTCCATAACTGAAGTAGCGAGGGATACATAACCCTGATCAATAGGTTACACAAGTGCATGCAGAGAAATCCCAGAGGGTAATTTCCTCCAAGATGTGCCATAATTACTGAGTTGTCCAAAGGATACATGGATGTAAACTGGAGGACTGAGTTTGTTCACGCACTGGCTGTTTATGCCAACCTGCTGACAGATGCTATCGCCATTGGGTTGGATTTTTGATCCATTCATTAATCAGTTAAAACTCCCTTAATTTTCATCCCTGCTACTGTTGCTATCTTCCAATTTTAATTTACCTTAATATAATTTGCCAAAATCTGTTGCAGTATGGAGCTATTTTGTCAGCAGGTCAGGCATTCCTGCCTCAGGAGCAGCGACGTGTTTCCCAGAAATGTGTGTTAAACATTTCAAGCATCCCTATCAGTTCACACCCTCTATCTATGTAAGCCATAGGAGGGAAATTATTAGAATAAAGCCTTGCAATGCCTTTCCCAGGAGAACATTCAAGACTTGAGAAAGAGAGTTACAGTGCTTGACTGCCAGCTGCGAAAATCTGAATCGGCCAGGAAGACCTTTGAGGTGGCCACTGAAAAATTGCTACAGTTTGTAGAGGTAACTGCCTGTCATTTCTGGCAGTGTTTTATTGGGAAAAGTCTTGTGTTGATGTTTCAAAGGAGTAAGGATAGCAAACTGACTGTAAACTAGTTTGCAGGGATATTTCCATTGCTGGAAGTATAGATGGTGTGGAAGTGTACAGATCCATCCAGGAATTGACTTAATCTTTATATTTTGCTATACTAAACAAATGGAAATGATCACATAAGCTGTTTTCATAAACTGTATCAATTTCTGTCAATTCCTCAGAAGAAAAAGGCAGAAAAACTGATATTTAATAATACTTTGGAATGTTATGAAACAACAAAAAAAGTGATGTTATATTTACTTCATTTAAAGGGGTTATAATATTTTGGTTTTTACTTTGACACTTCTGTCTGATAGAAACTACTCTTTAATTGCAAATCAAATCCCCCACACCCAAATTAAATTACATTATATTTTAAGGTATTAACTTTTTGACTGAGTCCATCTATAAACTGTTCATTTCTTAACTATGGCCAACAGGTTGTGCATGAAATGCTTTCAGATAACTCTACTTCCTCAACAGTTTTAAGGTAATGAAATGGCAATGTTAATATTGAAAACCCTACTCTTCTTCCCAAGTCTCCAAAAACTGTCTTGTAGCTATTTTTTCCTTTATTTTTGCCATACAGTTCTGAGTGTCATTTTATTGGACGAGAGGGAATGGCATGAATTATAAATTAGGCTTTCAGGATACAGCTTCATTAAAAACTTCTGAATTAAATTAAAACAGTTAGTAATTACATAGCTGTGGTTGTCGGAATGTTTCCATGAAGTAATTATAATGTACTGAGGATTAGTTAAAATGCAGTGAACCTTAACTGTGGGTTATAATTTTTTAAAGTTTTTTTTTTAGATTTCCTTAAGTGATTTTGCATCATGATGAATTCAGCAGCATATAAATAAACTGATGGCATATATATCCATTTACATTTTATTACTTTACTTATAAAAGAAGTCGATCTGGTTAATATTCAAAAATATTTGAGCACACTTTATTCCTTCAGAATATTGGTGTGATTGTGCCTATACATCCAAGATAGTGTTCCATGGCTATTTTTGTAGCAGTAAAGTTTGGTCTCTGTCCTACAATCTTTTTCAGTAAAGCTCTCAAGGAAATCAAATGTAAGTGAAGTGAGCTGGAGCATTATTTAAAAAAAACACAGGCTCAGACCAACTATGATATTGCAGATAATCAATGAAAAGCAGTTCCCATTGTCACTGCACAACAGTGATGTTGTCTTTTATAAAGTTCATAGAGTTTATTTTAGTAAATGGATTAAGTATCAGACACAAAGCCAAGGCAACAAAACCTTTATTGTAGAGACAGAACTGAGGCAAACTCATTGCTCTGGTAGCATGAGTGGGTTTTGTTCATACACTGAGACCAAACCCAATCTAGAAATGCAGATTTACTCTATTAAAAGTAGCAGTTTCCTTTATGATCTTACAAAGAAACACTTATTATTCTTTGTTCTCTCAGTGACAGGAGAGCAACACTGTCCAGCAAAGCATTCCTGGCCCGGCTGGGCAGGGTTGGCCCCGCTGCCACCGCAGCTCTCGCAGCAGAAGCCAAAGACCTGGCCAAGTCTGTCCGGGCCATTCTGGAAGTAGACTGTGAGTGAGTGTGTACATCTTTGTGTGCTTTGAAATCTGCTATCAGTTCATTAGCCAGGAAGATGGATAATTTTATTCTAAATTGCATGTGATCTGGCAGAATAAATCATTCATAGCACCAGAGGACAGTACAGGTTCAGTGTCAGTTCAATATGCATCTTAATCAAGCCAGAATTAGAATATAAAGTTATTCCAGAGTACATTTCTTCCTGAAAAACATGAAACAGAAAACTAATGCTAACATGAGGAACATAAAGATTACCAGAATCATATAAAACTAGCAAAATGTTGTGATTTTAATGCTCTTTTTTCATACTGTAATATTTACAGCATGTTACTCTGCTGGATTTGCATGAACACGTATCAAAGTGTCTTCAGTAAGATGTTGTTGCTGTAGGGAGTGAATGTAGCCAGCAGTTCCATTTGGAGATATCCATGTATATCCTCAGGTCATTGACAGGAAGCTGTTCCCACTGGTAAAAATTATGATAGTTCATGAGAGTTACTGTAATAAACTGCATTGGAAAACTAAGAAACAGCTATGGCTCATTGTAGGATTCCTGGTTCAGATCATCAAAGTGATTGTGTAGTTTGATCATATTTGACATGTCAGTTCTGATCCAGCTTAAACGGACTGATTTACAAAAATGAAACAGAAATGGCCTGGTACATTACAGGAGGTTTGGGAAAGGTGATTAATGATGGTTATCAATAATTATTGTATCAAAGATCTGAATATCTTACATAGTTTCAGAACTTAGAAAGGGACTGAGTACATATGTTTGTTGAGAAAATGTTTCAAGATATGAAAAATATTCTATTCAACATCACTCTATGGCAAAAAAAAGCAAAATAAAAAGATGAAATTTGTTCAGAAGTGTCCAGAATATTAGAATTAGTTACTGGTAGAAGTGGAAAAAAATAACTGTGACCAGGAGAGGAGATAATTGATTTCCCCCCAGTGACAATGGTATTTCTGTCACACCGAGTTGGTTTTATCACATTACATAGGAAATTGTGCACGGAAAACTCTTCATTCTAAATGCAACTGAATTCTAACATGTGGTTGTGCCAAACATAATAGGTGGGATACATGTTAGAAAGCTCTGGAGCCACAGCAGGGATCCATTTTATGAACCTGAGAATTAAAAATAGGTCTGTAGAGAAGGATTTAAAGATTGAACGTCATCTTTCTGAGTTCATTCTGATTTGGAGAGTATTACAGACAGATTTTGGGCTCTGACGAGCCTGTGTATGAGATTAAAGCTTTAAACCTCACTTGCTTTCTCTCTCCCCCTCAAAAAAAAAAAGGAGATAAGGCAAAGTAACTATTTAATAGCATTCTGTCTGCAGTCCTCTGTGCCAGCTTCTCACTCAGTGTTTCCCATGTGATCTAAAGTTTTCTTGCAGATGGGCTGTCGTAAAAGGGGGGCTCTTGTGTGTTTAGTATTTCATAAATGTCAGATACCAAAGATGAATGTATAATAGAAGTCACACTGCACACTGAAGGTTTTCCTTTTTCCAGAAAGATGTTCACAACATAATAATTTGGGTTTGAATTCTTAGAGTATTGGAGATAATATATTTGAGCTGGATGAGAATGTCTAGCTAGGCAACCACTATGATGTCTTTTACCTTCTAAATAGAACTTCTCTCTCATTATTTGCTTCATTTTGTACAGTATGAGGTAAAGGAGCCCCAACCAAAACACCTCTTTGATTCATTTACTATAAATGTGAAACTAAGTCTGGGTGCCAAGACAAGGTTGTGGAGTGTTCTTCCAAAGGAAATCTGCCTTCTTTGTTAAAGATCATCCTTGACAACCAGGTCAAAATGACATATTTATGAATTAGCCACACGAACTGTCCCCTTCTTCTGTAATAGCCTGACATTTTGCCTGAGGGAAGAAGCTTGAAAAAGTTCAGTGTATTCCTGAAAATCTTCAAGTACATATTGCCTTGTGATAGTGCTGCAGATCAGTTTTCAGCTTTGCAGGCTGAATGACAGCTCTGTGAAGGCAGTTTGGCGATTCTTCAAGTGAGGACTCAGAAAGAAAACAACAGCTCATTTTCCAGTGCTTACTACTTCAGGATCCTCAAGATCCCAAAATGCAAATAACAAAGTAATAAACACAATAACCAAGCTCATCCCCTGAAAGATTCATTCTTCATGTTCTTTAAAGACTGTAAGGTATTTTTAGAAACTAAGCCTTGAGAGGCCATTCTGCTTTGCAGAATGCAAGGATCTCCTGAAGACATAAAATTACTTTCATCATACAAAGGGTAATAATGCCTCAGTGAAAGAACTGCAGCATTTAAAAGTAGTTGCTGCCTGCACTTACTAGACCATATGGTGCAAATCAGGCTAAAAAGAATAGAGAAAGCATTTTCTTCTTGTCTATTACAAAATTAGAAAAGAAATACACTTTGTGCTGGTAATGGCCAAAATCTGATTAACCCTGGAACACACTTATCTCCCCACAAAATAGAAAGCAATCAGCACTCTGAAATGGGCACTGGTATAGCACAGCTTTCAAGTATTTTGGCTGCTAATTTCCTCACTCTGCCTCGGAAACTTCTATCCAAAAATACGATCTTGCTCCTGTAGATACAATCCCAGCCATCTGTATCCATGGAGTGCCATGGAGCTGCTTCCCCAGTCAGCAGGAGCTCAAGCAGTGCATCCTTGTTTTATCTCATCCTGTTCCTTTAATCTGGGATCTGACACATGTCAATCACGCTGAATTTCACTAGAATGATCTCCAAATTAATATAGATTCCAAAAATCCTGCTCACCTTATTCATATTGTTTTTGCCAGGCACAATAGTCACTGTTGATTTGATGTCAAGGATCCTACAGGCAGAGGTTGAGTTGCCCAGTTTTTGCATTCATTTTCCTTGGATGCTGACTGGATAAAAAGAAAGCAGTGAAAGCTGCTGGTGCTCAGCATCCATTAGTGCTTGGTCTCTTGGTAGTTAAGTTACTTTTTATTTATGGCCACAAAGTCTTACATCTCAGGCATTAAAAGCAGAATTACAGAATCTTACCAATTTCTTCAGTTTAGGGTTTTTTCAACTGTGTTATGTTCAATTGCCAAAACCATAGTCCATAGTCAGGACAGTGTTAATTGATCCTTCCCCTTCTTTTGGCAGTGTGGGTGAAGCTCAGTTATAAGACAGAGTAGCAAATCTTCACAAATAACAATGTTGCTATTTTGAGAAGAGCCAATATTGTTCAGTATTCACATTTTTTTTTCAGGCCTGGTGTGTTATACAATAGAATCAATGCTGTTTACATTGCTGCTATTTTGTTTATGACCCTTTTATCTTATGGATACAACAGTGTTGTAACTTTGCACAGGTAATTGGCTGGAGTTCATCAGGAGAGTTTCTATTAAGTTGACATGGGCTTTTCCCCCTCCCCTTTTTGCTTTATGCCTGTACATCAAAATCGAGACATAATTGTAGCATGGACAGACATGCCCTGGTTAACTTGACTTCTGTTACTGGGTTAGTGATATTAAAGATGCATTTGCAGAGGCTGAATATCAAAATACGAGGCTTCTGCTGGCCCAGCAGTAGTGGCTGATTGCTCCTATTTGGTGAAACTCATGTTGCTGTGTCTTCTTGTATTTTTAGTATTAGACAGAGAAAATTATTTCCTGCAAGATCCAATTTGTGGGGATGAGTCTGCATTGGGAGGGAATACCTTTGACATTCTTTCAGCTAATAAAATAGAAATGTACCTTTTCTTCCTTACTGGGAAAGCTGCTTGGGAAGGAGCAGCATAATGATAACTAAAGATATAACTCTGTGTATTCATTGTTCTGGCAAGGCCATAAATATTTCAGTGAATTACTGAAATCAGAAATAGAAAAGACCTATTAAATTATACAGTGTATAACCTGAACACAGCTGTACAACTCCCTTTTTAATAGATTTTGCTACCAAAAGAATAAAACTCAGTGCTGCATGCTCAAAGATAAAAAGCATATGTTTGTCAATTAAACATTTTCTGAGACAGTACTTCCATTAGAAAATGTTAATTTTGCTGAAATTAAGATGTATTATTCCTTGAAACTTTGATCAACAACAAAAGAGGTGTTTTCCCTAAAGACTATTTATTAACTATTTTGTCTAAAGAAAAATTTCACAGTTTTGCAAATTCCTGAATGTTGAATTTGAAATGAGAAATGAGAATGTTGCATTGAAACATTGATAGCTTGTCAGCAACTCTAGATACTTGGCATATCAGATCACAATAAAAAAACTGCAGGTGAACAACTTATAGACTTGCAGCAAAATTAAAATTCAAAGTTGTGCAACAGGGAAAATGGTTTCTATAATCCTCAGAAAGAAATTCCAAGCAGGTTTAATACCATTTTACAAGGACAGTCAAGCATTTGAAAATTTATTCTTCATAACTATTTACTTGCAGCAAGACTTTTAGTTTTCTCGAAATCATTTAAATTTCAAATTTTGCCTAGAACTGTAATTTCAAAAAGAAAATCTGTCCAAGAATTTGAAAATGTTTTATTGCAACAGAAAGGATGTTTTCCACTTCAGAAATGCAATAGTGTACAGTATTGAAAGTATCTCCAATATAAAGGAAATCAAAATGACTGTGTATAAAAATTAACTTTAAAATGGAGCACTAGACCAGTGAGACAAGTCCATTCTTTAGCCTGTAAATCTGATTTGCTCTGCTTTATTTACATCACTTCTACACCTTCATTAAAATTATTATACCCCTTTTAAAAAGGAATTTGAGCCACGAAGCATCAGACTTGCTCATTCCTATGTAAGAACAAAAAAAAGAAAGAAAAACAAACCAAAAGGATTTAACAAAAGTCTTCAGAATTTAATTTTTTTCTCATTGTATCATATCAATAGGAAATCCTAAAAGTAGCTGGTTTTTCCTTCCTGGATTGCAACCTTCTATTACAATAATCTGTAGATAAAACACCTGTGTGTTCTTAGGGAACCGTCCAGTTTTTTAGTGACTTATGAAAATACTCTTGTTTCTGGTTTATCATCTCCGTGTGTTCTATTTGTGCAGTGCCTTTTCACTGAGCAAAAATGGTGCCCGGAGTGTGCAACAGTGTTGGGTGGGACCTTTTCCATTGTCTTACCTCCTGGAAATCTTCATTAGGAAAGGGAATGACTTACAAGGAAGCTCAGATTGGAGGACAGAGGCTGCCAAATATCTGACACTGTTTTACTGCTTCTGGTTTCTTGCTTTTTCTAGTTGCAATTCTGTATGTCAGTACTGTATGTTTGATGCAATGTCTCAGTGCTCTGTGCTTGATCCACATTAATATTTTAGTGCATGGCCATCCACGTATTTCCAAGACATTTACACTGATAGCTGTGGTTTCCAAGCTGAATTCTACATCGGCCACTGAACCACAAAACTCTTATGACAGATTTACAGCTTTGTCTGCAGAACCTGGACACTTTTACATTCTTTTCAATTACAAGATTTATTATGATAATCTATAAGAGTTTTTGAGGTTGGGTAGTGATACCTGATTCAAAAAAAAAAGAGAAAGTGAGAATACTGAGCTGTAGCACCATCACTGCTGAAATAGTAATATTTAATTGCATGCCTGTACTTAAAAGCAGTGCCTATAGTGTTATGGAAATAAGTTACACCAGTGAAGCCAAGTCAAGGTTGAATAGTTTATTAGAAAGGTGGAAAAAACCCTCTTGAAGTTTCACCTTTGGCTGTGGTTTTGTTGTTTTGTTTGATTTTATTGTTATTATTGGGATGTGAGCTCAGGTGCTGTTTGCCAAACCTAAAACCATCCTCTAAACCCTGTTTCTATGGCCAGGATTGGATTGGCTTTACAAGAAATGCTTAGAAGGAGATGAGATTTTTGGTACATAATATAATTTAAATGTATTACTTCTGTCAACACAACACATAAAAATGCCTTGCAAATGGGAAGCAGAAGAAATGTCTGTGTGTAATGTAAATTCCACAAAAGTTTATTAAAGTAGCACTCAGTGCTTTGCCACCAAGGAATCAGAAGGGATTTGGCTGGGAAGGACCTCCAGCAGGCAGGTAATGCATCCATGTGCCTCCAGCAACATGAATTACATCCCCACTAATCCAAACTAGCATATCCCACAGCCTCTGTGGGCTAACTAATCCCATCCATAATTATCTTTGCCATGAGGAAACCTTTTCCTTTGGCCTAAAGGTTAAAGCTCATTCCTACTTGTCCTGACCCCTGTAGTTACTGAAAACACCCCACTACCTTCTTCTCTGTGGCAGCTTTTGACATATTTGAAGACTATGTAGTGTCTCCACTCTGTTTTCTGTTCCTCCAAATACATCATAGAATCACAGAATCATAGAATCGATTGAGTTGGAAAAGACCTCCGAGATCATCAAGTCCAACCCTTGCTCCAGCTCCAGTCCCTTTACCAGATCATGGCACTCAGTGCCACGGCCAAGCTCACTTTAAAAACCTCCAGGGATGGGGAATCCACCCCCTCTCTGGGCAGCCCATTCCAATCCCTGAGCTCTCTCTCTGGGAAGAATATTTTTCTGCTCTCCAACTTCAATTTGCCCTGGCAGAGCTTGAGCCCCCCGTGCCCCCTTGTCCTATTGCTGAGTGCCTGAGAGAAGAGACCAACCCCCACCTGGCCACAACTTCCCTTCAGGTAGTTCCAGACAGTGCTGAGGTCACCTCTGAGCCTCCTCTTCTCCAGGCTAAACACCCCCAGCTCCCTCAGCCTCTCCCCAAAGGTGAAACTCTCCGCACAGCTCCACTCCCTTCTCCAGCCTCGTTGCTCTTCTCTGGACCCGCTCCAGCCCCTCAATCTCTTTCCTGAACTGAGGGGCCCAGAACTGAACACAACACTCAATGATACCGGTTGCCTGATTTTTTCCCTTACACCTAATGCCTCCTGGCCATTTTTTCAGCCTTTTATTTCTCTGACTTCTCTCTAACTTTGTCAAAGTTGTATTGAATTCTCTAGTTGGGACCTTCCTGTGGGACACAGAAATGGAATAAGCTTGTTTGCTGTAAAATACAGCACCCCAGTTCCCAAATGATGTTCACTTTCCCCAGTAGCTTCATGTTACTGGTTTGTCTGAAGTTTGGGCTCTGCTGTACCCCAGACCCAAAGGCAGCTGAGTGTCCCCACTCTGTGCAGCTGATTATCCACACCTCAGACACAACACTCTGCTGTTGTCTTTATTCCATTGCACCCTATTTAGTTCAAACATTTGATCCAGTTAGTCAAGCTCTTACAGAATTCTAATCCTATTTTTCAATGGCATTTCAAAGAAATGTCCGTTTCCCAATGGGTTTTAAATCCTGAATTATCCCTGAACTCTCCTTCCTTGGACTAAACCCATGTTTTGTTGAATGTGAGTGAGAAATGACATTGTTTTCACCTAACTGGTCTTACTTGTAGCTGTTGTTACAGGACCCAGGAATTAGACCCTGCTTGTCTAATTTGATGTCCGAGAATCAGAATGTTACAGTAATTATGTGCAAGCAGAAAAGCCAGATAAAAGATGACACTAATAAGGATGGAATAATTTTATAGCCTGATCAAATCAGAAAATATATCTAGAGTATCAATTATGAACGAGTTGCATGCTGATTTAGTGGTTACTGAATATGAATGTTATTCCCCATGTTTCACAGCAAGGAAAACCACAGTTCAGTCTCCAAAGCTTGTATTTTCAGACAGTTCTTTAAGATGACCTAGATTTCAGAACTCTGTTGTTGCTGCTAGAAAAGCAAATTATTCTCTCTCCATTCACTTACCTTTAATGAGAAAAGATGAGTCAGCTTTGGAATAGGCACTGTCTGTCCTGACTTTCAAATCAAAACATTTTAATAATGAAAAACAAGTGATACTATTATATCTTAAAATGCAGATGACCTAACAAGATTAGTGCAGTCTCATTAGGATAATTTCCAGCATCTCTAAAGGAAGACTTGATTAAAAAGCAGACTTTTAAAAGTCCACAGACTTGTTTAGTTGGTAGTGTGACCCCTCTATGAAAAAATTAATTGACTTTGTACCTTTTCCCATGCAAATTGTCCTTACTCTTGGTAACTATGGAGATCGAAATCAAAACTCTCCAGAATCAACAATTTTACTGGATGGTAAATACTTCCTAAATTGTCTTTTTATTATTTTCTGTTGACAAAATGCTTAGATTTTTTTGTATATTAATCCTTGTGTTTTGACATAAGGGAGGAAGACAAACTTTGAAATTCTGTAGCGTGGAGATGCAAATTATCACACTTCAGAGGGAATACACAGGTGAGACAGGAATTGGTGTCAGTCCCAGATCAGTGTCTGAAACTCCGAAAATATGCAGGTGGTGGGGTGGGAATTGAACCCCGAGGTCTCAGCCCCAAACTCAAGGCTGACATCCCTCTTTTTTGCCTTGCAAGTTGACGTTTAGTGAGCTGGTTATGGGGAGGGGAGGGTACCCCGGGGTCTCTCTGGGGGTCTGTGTGTCCACACCCCACTCAGGCAGCACCTGCCTCATTATCTCAGGTAACAAAATACAATTAAACAACCTTACAGTGTGGAGCTGAGGAGTGTGTGTGCTTTTGGCAGTTAATGCTGAGTTAATTTTCTTTGGCTTCACAACTCTGAGCATCCTGGGGATGTGGATTCGAGCTGCCAGGGGGAGGGGGATGAGCAGACCTTGGTTGGGAATCAGTGTGTGCTGGAGCCATCAGGGCTCATCTTGTCTCAGAGGGCTGCGAGGATTTGCTGTCAGCTCCTGCACTTGTCACATTTTTTCACTTCTCAGTAGGTAGGAGTGAGAAGCTGAGGGCCAACAGAGTTCCTTAGACATGTATATGTGATAATTTAAATGGAAAGAAGTACAGAGAAAGTTGATTGCCCAGAGTGAGAGAGGAAGCTTTTTAAAAGTGTGTTTTAAAGAGAATTTGCAAGAGGAAAACGTAATTGCTTGGTGCTTAGGAAGGAGAACTAAAGAAGGTACAAAATGTGGGTATGGCTCATCCTAGATCTGTTACCCCATGGCATGAGGCATATGGATCATGGCCTGGGAGCTGGGTGGAGATTTTTGTCTTGAATTAGTGATTTCTGTGGGTGTTGTGTTTGATAACACAATTTTACCTTTACCAGTAAATGTCACCTGTACAGTTCTGGTAAAATCCAGTGTGCTAAATTGAAGCACACTGTGCATTTTTTCCCCCTTCAGATGTATAACAAAAAATGAAATATGTCTCCTCTAGATTTTAAGAACTTTTAACATTATTTTTAAAATATGCTGGCTTTGAAGTCATGTCTTCCTGTAAATAAAACTTTTCTTTTACACACATGGAAGTACAGGCTTTTTTGTATCAGGCTAAAAGGATAACTTCAGCTGATGTATTTTTTACAGTTCTTTCTTCAAAAGGAAAAAGTATTACTTTGGTCTGTACTTACTGCAAAATGAGCTCAGCAGAGAGTGGTTCTGTCTCTCAATTGTAGGTGGTTCATGCCAGCCCCCTGAGCAGTTCTCATTTCATCATCAGTGCAAAAAAATAAGATATTACTTAGCAAGAAAGGCCTATCATGTAATACTATTGCTTTTTAAATCTCAGACAATTTCTGCTCAATTCTAATTTTAGGCAGCCCTTTTAATTTGTTACCAATGAACACTTTCTAATTAAACTTATATTTAACGATCACATGCGTCAGTGAGCAATGTGAGATGACAGTGATGGAAGTGGGTGGATAACACAATGGATGGTGACAAGAGAAGCTGATCCAGTGAGGAAAGGAGGAGATGGATGAATTCTGGAACTCAGGAATCAGGGGAACAAGAAAGGAGAGCAACTGAGGAAAAAAGAAATCGTTTAGAGCTGGGCCATACAGTGAGTTATTCTTAATTATCTAGAACTGGTGGTGAAAGCTCTGTGTGCAGAGCCTTGTGTTTCTGGAATAAGAATGTGTTATTCCAGATTCTTTTTAATCAGCTGAAAGTGGATTGCACCAATCGAGAGCAAGGATGTTCTCAAGACAATACTTACTTCTGTGCATTTAACTATTTTTGTAGCCTAATAGCATTGGTATAGAATTCCCCAGTGAGGGACTTGTTCTCTAGTCTAAGAATTAATAATACGTTTTCTGTCTTCTCTTCAGCAGTTTGAGATTTGTAGGTATAAACAAGATGAATTTCAATTTAAATTATGAAAATATTTATCAAAAATTACTTTGTAACTTGCAGTGTATTCAGTCAGCAATGGAAGCAATAATGTGTTCTTGACTAATCCCAAACAGCATCATGTCAACAGGCAGTAGTGGGAGACTGTAAAAAAAAAAAAAACCTGCAATGAATTCATAGAAGGGAGTATTTTCTTGGAAGCTGGACCAGACTGCAAAAAATGTAATAGGGGAAAATGCTTTTACCATTTTTAAGACCTTATCAGGGAGTGCCACCCTGTGATCCTCGGGAGCTGTTCTTCTCTTGCTGTGTCACTAATTAGGACTCTGTTATTGCAGCCTTTAACACTAAAATAAAACAAAACCTCCTTGGGTTGGCAAACTAAAGCAGATGGGAGCCACTGGAGGATAAGGAACACTGGGATAGTTTTTTTTTTTGCAGCCTTCTGTGTGAAAGGGATTGATTTCTGCATTCTGCAGTTTGCTGATTTTTCTGTATCACCTCCACGTTATCCACAGATTCTTAACCACAACAAACAAAATAATGTGGGGGTACCTGGTCACTGCATTCTTTTGTGTTGTCACCGGACAGGCAGTAGGATTTTAGAAAGAAGACTGCAGGTGAAAAATACAAAAATAATTGTTGGATGATCAGTCTGTTAATAGCATTTTTTAAAGCAAATAAGAAGAGCCAGTAGATTGTGCAAAATCCAGTGTTTGGTGAGGGGAGGTCACTCACCTGCCCATCCCCCACCTGGGCTGGGGGCTTCAGATCTGGCAGTGGCTGAGGGTCCACCACAGCCTCATCTTTCACCATGCCCTGAATATCCAAAGTAAGACAAATCCTTTTCCTGAAGCAGGGATTGTAGGAACAGGACTGAAGGGAGACGAGCCAATCTGCCAACCATACTCTAAATTAACATAAATTTCAGTTGTTAGTATTTCCCAGATGTCTCCACTTGAAGACTACTGACTCCATCTTTGTTTTATTAAATTACCAACAACAAAAGAAAAAAGCAATTTCTTTAAAATGGAATCTGATATGTGAAAGAAAGGAATGGAATGTCCCCTTAGCAGAGTATTATTCATGAAAGGAAACACATTTGGTTTTGGGAAGAGCCCTTGAAATGGTCTAAAATGACACACAAGCAAATGCCAGAAGTGCATACTCACTTCTGAAAGCTGTTTTTCTGAATATGATTGTTCATATTTAATTCACAAATAAGCATTGAAATACAGTCAGACTGTCAGCTTTCCATCCTCTTTGCTTTGCCTAAATGGCTTAAAAGAGAAGAGCCAAAGGCATTGGGGATCTTAACTAAGAAGTTCTGCTTTATTATTAAGGCCACATGAGGAAGGTTCAAGTGTCGATAAGAGCTGAAATTGGTGGCTGTTGAAAAGAGATCTGAATTCAAACCCGCATTTACCAAGTGACAGAGAAAACTGGTTTTAATATCCTGTAGCAAATCTTGTATATCAGAAAGCCTTTTAGCAGGTAATTTCCGTTCCTTAAAAAAACTTCATTATTTTTGAGAATCTAATATTGCATATAAATAAATTACAAGCAGATAAATAAAGGGTATGAGCTAGGCCATATTCTTTTATGTAAAAAAGATATGTACAACTGGAAAAGTCAAGCCAGGTAAAAGGATATGTAAAAAAGACATCCTTGTTTCTCTTGTTGGTCAAAGAAGGGTTTATTGTGAAACACGGTATTGGTACAATGTGGCTTTTGAATTCCAGATAAATACTACATCCCTTAAGCTTTATACTTGATATTAATTCCAGATACAGCCACGAGGCCGTCTACCCCTAAGAGGAAAGGAATTGTAGCCAGGCATCCTTTCAGTGGTGGATAGCAGAGCTGTGCACAAAGCTGGAAATGACTCTGTGCCTCACCAAAGAGTGTTCAGGGTGAGATTTGCACCTCTGGTCAGCAGCTGTTCCAAGCACTCCTGAATTCATCAGTGATGTTTGGTGCCGGCTTGCAGTGGAAGGAGGGATTTAAAGTCTGGCCTCGAGGCCAAAATAAAGCACTTAAGGACATACTTATCTTGAAGCATCTAAATAGGCCAAATCCAGATAGAATCCCAGTGCACAGTGCATGTTTTTGAACAATTCTTACTATGGTCTCTAAATCTCTCATTTCCTTTGAGTAATTTTATTGGAAAATAAGCAAAATAGGACATATTTGGACTGCAGCACATCCATGTTTGGGAAATAAGTGCAGTTTTGAGTTGACTAAATACTCTGCTTTGGTATCTGCTTTACTGCTTCTTCTGCTGTTTCCACATATTTTTGCTGTAATAATTTTTAATTAACTTACTGAGGAAAAAATCTCACCCAATGGTATTACTGCACAGTTGATAGATTTGATAACTGATATCCCAGGAAAATGAGGCTTTTCCCTAATCTCTGTCCTTCCCCCTTTTTTTGGGGGGCCATACTTTGGCCATGCTGTGTGCAGCTGTTCCCAAGGGAGAGGACACACATCTTGGCTTGGGAACAGGAGGCAAAGTCCTCAGTGTCTGTCACTTCTCACAAGTTTATCATTTGGGGTGATGCTCATCTTTCTTCCTGCAACCCTCCAGTGTCAGTGCTGGTGCAGTTTGTTTGCCCTGGTAGCCCAAGAAGTGATAAAGATCCATGAGCTCCTCGCTCACCAGGGATCAGGAGGGCTCTGTTTGCCCCAGGGCTTCATTTCTTTTCAGCTTTATATAATGTTGACTTTCCAGCAGTGGTTATCCCAGCAGGCATCTCGCAGGGAAGGAGCCAGGGAGTCACCAGGGATCTGCTGGGGCACAAACAACAGCAACTGCTTTCGTGGTGGTCTTTTTTCACATAGAATTATAGACTTTTTTTTCACATAGAATTATAGACATTTTTTTTTGCACTAGCCCTAATTAAATGCATATACTCAGAACAAAATATTGGTAGGTTACAATGTGTTTTAGCTGAAGTGCTGTCTCTCAGGAGACTGTTCTTGCTTTTGCTGGTTTACCTTTCAGAAGGTAAATAGTCACAAATATTTGAATAGGAAGAAGCCCTGTATTTTCTGCTCAAAAGAACTAGTTTTTAAATCCTATAAATCTGTAATCTTTTAAGATGATCTATGCAGACAACTGCAGCCAAGATTTATTATTTATGAAGATTCATCAAAGACTGTAGCAGTTCACACAAGAAATTATAAATATGCAGGAAATCTGAGATTGCTGGAGTTTATGTAGGCTAAATTCTGTATTTTTCACAATGTATTTTGACTCCTTCAGCTCCTTTGCCTCCCATTTACTCCAGGTGAGAGCTTAGCAGTCTTTCAAAGCAAGGCCTGGGACAGACAACAAATTTGACCCTGGAGGGTGTGAAAAAATAGAGCACAAGGAAGTAGATCAACTTATGAATGATTCATGGAGACAGCGAGCTTGAAGGAAGTGGAGATGATGTCTGGGGAAATAGGATGCAAAACATGAGAGCCTCCTGGCTACCCTGGGAAATACAAGAAATAGAAGTACAAATCTGAAAGGGAAGGAAAAGAGTAAAGGGAACAGCAGTGAAAAACTAGTGGAGAGAGAGTAAAAATGTGCAAAAGTAAAGCATGAAAAAACCTACAGATGTAGTGGAACTTTGAAGCATGCAAAGAACAGATAGGATATACAGTCTAATACATATAAAGTCAGAAAGGCAAATAAAGCTGTGGAGGCATCTCCAGAGTTGCATTTCTAGGTGACAAATGTATTCAATGTTTTTGAAAAGCACAGTGTTCCGTGGTTAAAGGAAGAAGGCAGAACATCAGTTACCATTGCTACCTACGTGCTGTTCTCCATGTAAAACTAAAAAGACACCATTTTAATCAAATCTCTAGTTCAAAAAGTGTAATTATCACTGGTGAATGAAACAGGTGTTGTAGAGGATCCATGTGAGCACAGAGCAGATGCTGAGCCTTTATTATTAGTTGAGCAAAACCATTGTCATTTATTTGGGATGTGCACATTGGAGGCAGGAATGAAGAAAGGCCAGGGCAGATGGAAGCAATTGAGGGATGAATCCTATTGCCATGTAAATCATTAGAAAATACCCATGTTGAATAAAGGTCTCATCTTTCATGGGAGAGGAAGGAAGAACTAGTGATCATGTGTAGCATGTTTATAATTTGAAACATCCTTTTCTTCCTTCCTTCACAATGGAGTCAGAGCCTGAAAATTGCTCCACAGCAGGCACCTTGTGTTTAAAGGGAAGTCACTGTGGATTGGTCCCTCAGAAAGGTAGTAGGTGGCATGTTTTGAGGAACAGATTGTATAAATCTGTTCTAAACTGAGAAGGGGAAGAAGCCTGAGACAAGTGACTAACGGGGTAAAAATGAGAGGAAAGAAATTGATCCAATGGGCTTTTTCAGGCTGCACTGAATAATCATGGTGCTGTTCTACAGTTCCCAATCCTTGAGCTCCCTCCCTGAATTCTGCAGTTACCTGGTGTTCATTTGGTGTCTACAGGTGCAGTTCCTTCTCAGATGGCTTCACTCGGCCCAGTCCTTACTCAGTAGCTGTTTCTTTTGCAGAACTGAAGTTATTCCTTTCCAGATTTTTTAGAAATAAAGACCCCACTAGAGGCAAAGGTGTGACAACAGAAGCAAATGAGCCTTCTAAAAGAAATTTTAAAATATATATATGTGTGCACTGAGGGCACCCCCGGGTAGGAAGCAGCTTTCAAAGCTCAGATGGTGCGTGCAGTCCAGCACATTTTCCAAATCAAAGTTTCAGATCTAAAGCAGGCTCACAGATGGTTCTAATGAGCTGGGCTTTGAGATACACTGGGGCTTGAACAAAAATAGTTTAACTCCTAAGACACTAACATTTTGAGGTGACTTTCAAGCAAAATTCCACCAGAGCAATTTTTCTTCCGTATTTAAATTTTATATGTATTTCTAGTCTCAAAAAAACCTGCATTTTTTCAGGACCTTGTACTTTGTTTAATAGACTTTACAGCACAATATCACAAAAGCAGGAGCATTTCTGTACATTGACTAAGGCTTCTTTCTCTAGCACTTTTAAAACCTACAGAAAGTTGGTTTTGAACAAATAACAATTAAAAAGGTAAAGATTTGCTAGGAAAATTAAATTTTTAAAGAGCTGTGGCATAGTCCCTACTAAAAGCATTACTCATCATTCTAATAATAAAAGTATCATCAAATGGCTTATAGCTTTGTAGCACAGCAGGTATTTATGAAATTGTATTGTCTATATTATTATGTTTCAAAAATAGTAGGAATTTATAATCTTTTATGACATGGTTTGAGATTGCAGCATTCTAACTTCCACTATCTCAAAACTGTTGTGTGTGTCACTTGAGCTTAGAAAGACATCTTATTTCTTTATCTCCTCTTAGGTCTGCCTTATGGATGGGAAGAGGCTTATACAGCTGATGGAATCAAGTATTTTATCAAGTGAGTAATTCTGGGCAAAACAGGTCAGAGCTGAAATAAAAGCACATCAAACTAAACACATTTTTAAGCCTGGAATTAATGGAACAATTTATTGTACATTGTACTGTATGCTGTTGGTTTTTTCCAGAATATAGTGAAAATTAGTTTGTAGAATAGGGGGTTTTTTATTATTCTTCTAAACAATTGAAGCAAATGATGAAAAAGACAATCCATCTCCATTCCTTACATATCATGAATCTAATTATTAGCAAGTTATTCTAGCTGCTGAAATTTGCATATGGTTTAATTCTTATAGGTGCCAGAAAGATACTGTTTTGCAGGTGGATTTCTGCAGTCTCCTAAAAGAAGGGAAAGACAGCAAATAAATTGCTTTTCTCCCAAACTCTTAGAAAAGTCACGTAAATAACATTGCATTTGATGCATTAACTAGCCAAGAAAAGCAGGGACTATTTTCCCCTTTTTTCAAGCACACTGCTCTGCTGTCCTTGCCTCACCCCATGCTGCCTCGGGCAAGATCTATTAAATCAGACATGTTTTTTTTCTGCAGAGGTTTCCAAACACACTGTATATGATCCTGCATTCCAGCTCTAATCAAAGGGTGGCTTTTATTTTCAGACAGATGTAGGTTACTACATGAGATTTATACCAAAAAAGAAATGTAGAAAAATAACTTAGGAAATGAAAGTGAATTAAAAGCCAATTTCATAGCAATGGAAATAAATACAAGAGCAACTATTAAAATAGAGCACTGTTCCCTTGGCCTCTGTCAGTTCATCCAGGGAGCATGATAGGACAGCTGGGAAGTTAAGGTGGATGTTGGATTCTTTTCTGGGTAATACTCTGGGTTTATACCTATGTGACTGCAAACTGAGCTTGAAGATAGTGTTATCTATCAATAAGAGAAGATAGTGTTATCTGTCAATAATGGCAAATAAAATCTGGAATCAGAACAGAAGAAATGTCACATTCTTGAAACATCGCCCCTTTTCTATCTTATTTCGGGGTTGTTGCTGGGCTTTTCTCACCAGTAGGTATCTGGATGACTCAGCAGAAAGCTGGATTTGCTGAATATGTGCAGACATTTCTTTCTGAGCTCTGCACTTGGATGCTGAACCATTGCAGATGTGACAAGCAGAATCCACCTACTCTAGGTGGTGAAAGCCTAATTTGCAGAAAGCATCAGATGTTTTGTGTGTTATCTCCACTTGCTTAAACTACAGGTTTGAATTCAGGAGTTCACATGGGAAAGCCTTTTCAGGAATTTTTGCACTTCTGTAATTGTTAATGACTCATGACTTTTCTGCCCTCTCTTCATGTGCTCCCAGCATGGCAGGTGACAGTGCCCCAGGTTTCCCATGGCTGTTCCCTTCTAGTGTCTGTGCTGTAAAGTCCTGCCTGTCAGTCTTTGCGTGGCAAGCAAGGCAAATTTACCCATTTTAATTGCAGAGGACGGTATGAAATCACCCTTTATGACCACTGGCTACACCTTTTCCCGAGTGGAGTCACCACAAGAGGTGTCCAGAGCTCCTAATGCACCTCATTGGAATGGAATTAACTGAGCGTTTCAATAACACATCATGGCAATTAATATTATTTTTAACTATTTCCTTGGTTTGCTTTCATCACTGTTTCCAAATGCCTTTGCAGAGGGTAAGCCAGGCTGTTGGCATGCTTGGCTACTCATCCCTCTTACTGCTCTGTGTAATGTGGACCGAGTCATCTGAGAAAGTTTCCTGTTTGGAGCAAGGGGCAGGGGTTGCATAAGCCCCTTGTTTCCAACATCAAATGGTGGAGATTTCAAGGTGAAAACCAACATTGAAAATATCCTTTTCTAGGAGGAACTTAGCTTGAGGGGCATCTTATCAGCTGATCCTTCCCAGTAGGATTTAATCTAATTGTTTAAATGGGGATTATCAGAATAGTTGATACCTCACAACCCTGCTACTAATGCTGTAACCTTCTTGTTCTCTTTGGCTGTGAATGTCAATCCTTTTATTCTATTTTAGAATCCTTTCATTCATTTTTAGCCCAGCCAAAGCCATGAAGGGCTTAAGAGCATTTCAACACTAGCCCAGTTCCGTGTGTACAAATAGGAAAACATTCCCAAAGTGGTGCCACAACTGAACTGCTCTTGGATGTGAACTGCCAGTTTTCTTACCATGCAGTTGGGCTGTGAGGCTCATTGGAAGCTGCAGTGGCTTTGTTTAAATGCACAGCAGTTTTACAATATACTAAGGACAATCAAATATTATTTTAATTAGTAGTTGCCTTCGGATCCAACGTTCTTTATTGGGCCATCAAGTAGCTGAGTCCATAAATCTATACATTATAAATCTAATGCAGTAAACACCCCAGAATGGAATCTTAATAGCACATAAGCTTGAGACAGCTTGCTGGGAAATTTCCATAAATATCTCTGAAGGGGTGTAGCAATATGAAGTGCATGAGAAATCAGAGTTTAAAAGAAGCAAACCAGCTGGCTTGTGTTACACACTAAAGTGAAACCCACTTATGTGAATAACTGACATGAATAAAACATTTACATGGGGCTGAGCTGC
The DNA here is from genome assembly GCA_013396695.1 of Sakesphorus luctuosus. Classification (NCBI taxonomy): domain Eukaryota; kingdom Metazoa; phylum Chordata; class Aves; order Passeriformes; family Thamnophilidae; genus Sakesphorus; species Sakesphorus luctuosus. The sequence continues at coordinate 539,640 of VWZD01013526.1, read as the reverse complement.
TCCCTGTACCTACCAGGGAAAGCTGCATCTTGCCCATCAATCCTCACCTTATGACACTTTTTGAAATCACCCCTTTATTTAGCTAATCATTTCAGTCTCCATCACCAGTGTACATCCAGAATTTCTACCAGTGTTTGTATCAGCCAGTTTGGTTAGGAGGAGTTGAGATTCTGACTTCATTTGCTCCAAGTGACAATTGAATGTACCCTGATGGGGTTTTCAGCAGTCCAATGGCATTCCAAAGTAATAGAATAAACTCATAGAGAAGTCTGGATTGGAAAAGTCATCTCATTTAACCATCTGTTGAAGAGTAAGTCACCCAGGGCCCTGCAAACCAAGTCTTGGATATTTCCGGTGAGGGAGATGCCATCACCTACCTGGGTCCCATGTTCCAAAGTTTAGTTGTTTTCACAGTGAAGAATATTTTGTTAATCTAGACAGAACTTGTCCTGAAGCAACTTGTGCCCATTGCTTCTTCTCTCTGCTGTACATCTTTGTGACAAGAGGGGACTGAGCAAACCCAATTCCATTAATATTTCGTCATGTGCCAAGTTCTCCAACCCTCTCATCATCTTGGTGGCCCTCCACTGGATCCTCTCCAATTTTTCCAGAGTTTGTCTTGAGCTTGGAGAACCAGTGTACAGAAGAAACCCCACATAATAAGGTAAAAATTTACTTATTAGATGATTAACATTTTGTTGTAAGAAATTTAATTACTGATTTTCTAATAGAAATTCCTGTCCCAAATAGACATTTTATCTGTAAATCCCAGAAACACAAAGGGTTGTAACCAACATCAGAACAAAATCCCACTTTTGTTTTCTGCTCTGACATTAATGTCCAGCAGTGCAAACACTGTGCATTCATTCTATCATTGAACGGATTTTGTGAATTAGAAACTTCTGGCTTTGATTTTCAAACAGGAGAAGACTTCTGTGCAGAACTGCCCTCCCAGTGAGGTACCATATATGCTAATTTATGATTCTGTACTGCTAGTTGAGAATCACACAGGAACAGTATAAAACCCCCTGGCTGGGACACTGATTTTTCCCCAGAAAACCCATTCTAGTTAATCTCTCCCACCCTCCCACTGTGTTCACCTTTAACATATGGCAGCTCTGTATCATGAGACTGGCACCTAAAATTAGGTAGGGCCTTGCTATTCTCCCTCCTACTCCCACCCACTCCTTGCATATGTATATGGTTTGTAAGGACCAGCTGTGAATTTTGCCCCTGTAAACACTGTTTTTCTAGCACTTTAATAGGACTGGATTCCAAAATTCCACATTAACTGCTATTTTCCCCAAGAACATTTATCTTAAATTTTCACTAAAGGGAAGAAAAAGTTACCAAATATTTTAAACTTTTGGGATCTTTTCCCTCAGATGTGCCAGGGGCTGTGATGTTTTCTATCTTATAGCAAAAGGGAAGCAGTAATGTTGGGTTTAGAGTTATCTTTCAGCAGTTTATCTAAAAATCAGAAGTTTCCATGCAGGCCTTATGTGCATCAGTGTGAGAAAGAAGGCAACGCCTTCCTAGCAAAGTAGAGAATTCACTCCCTATTAAATAGAAGCCTAAAGTCAATACTTATAAAATACAGATTAATAAAACCCACACATGATGTGTTGCAGTGGATTTTGAAATCATGTCTAATAAATCAGGTTTCTACTTGGAAAGGTGACACATCACGTATTCCGTAGTCAATATTTTATAATGTTCTCTTTTGTTTGGTCTTGCTTGGGAAAGAGGCACCATTCATTGTACTGAAAACTGGGCATTCATTGAAACTGTTTATGATTTTAGAGCTGAACTAAGAATAGCAAAGCATGTGTGATAGATGAAGAACTTCTGTAGTACAAACACTGATGTTTTATAGCACTGCAGTTAAAGGTATCGTCATCAAAGGAAAAGAAAATCACAGTTGATTTTACTTACTGGATGGTAAACTGAAAAAAACAAAGTTGTTCCTTTGATAAATGTACTCTGCACATCTCAACTGCTTTATAAAGGAAGGACCAAAGCCCAGCACGCTGAGGTGTGTTCAGCTGTGCCTCTGCTGTTGCATTCCAGCATATACTGGAGTTTTACAGGGCCCTGGTTAGATATCTAAGCAGGGGTTGGAGCAGCCTTTCCTAGAAGAAAGCAACATCCATAAAGTTCCAGTCATAGCAGACCTGATCTAGAACTAAACTTCTGTATGTTCCACTCAAGTTTCAGTCACTTCAGAGCAGCAAACTAAGAAAAACCATGGCCTGCCATACTGATTTCAACAGCAATTGAAATCCCCCTGGCTTGGATCCAGTGCCAGCTCTGCTCCCAGCTCCCTGTATGGTGGTAGGCAAGTTAGATGCACCAGAATTAGCAGTTATCAAAATCATCATTGGAGGTGTCCCCATCTTAACTTTGATGTTTTGTGGGCAGAAATGGGTATTTTGAGCCATGGAGTGCTGGAGCCAGTGAGCTCCAAGAAAGCTGCAGTTCCTTTGCATCTCTTAAAATTGGACCTTTCCTATTTTACATATCACCAAAAAGAGGTTGCTTTTGAAAATGTTGCCTTTTACCTGTCACTCCCAAGTCCTTCTAACTGAAAACAGAGAAAGAATAGTTGTACAGTCACCAGAAGTGGCGAATATTTCAATAGAACTGGCTCAGCATTAACAAAGTGCCAACTGCTGTTACTGCTTTTCAGTGTAGAGGCATCCAGAGCTGTCTGCACCTGTCAGCTCACACACCTTCACACACAGCACCAAGTTAGGAAGTCCTGACATGTTTCTTTTGGATTTTTGGAATTCAGTTTCTCTGATTTTTCACTGAAATCATTTTGCATGACTGTAAGGAAAATAATCTCAGATGTAAAACCAGGAAACTTGGCATTGGATTTTATGATAACATGAGCTTGTAATACAAGAATGTTAAGACCTTAAGCTGCTTTTGGTTGGGCAATCTTTTTTCCTGAGAGGTTGTTTGTTTTTTAATATCAAGAACCAAAATGGAGAAACATTCTTTCAGCTCCACAGATCCTGCACACTCTGTCTGGGTTCTGGCCTGCCATAGAAGGCAGCTGTTAATATTTCTTCGGTGAGAAAATACAAGAAGCTGAAATTGTTTTATTCCCTGGAATTTGGGAGAGCCATCAGAAGGAGATCAAAGCACAGCAAGGTGCATGGACCAACACCAGCACTCCAGCTTCATGGCACTGTAGTACACGTGTAGTTTAAACCTAAACCTTGAGTGTGCTCTGATGCATTTGCAAATAAATGGCACCGGAATTTTTATAAGTTCCTTTAGAGCCAAAGAACTCTGGGTAACTGCACATATTAAATCAGCACTTGTAGAGAAACAGCACTTGGCTAAAGTGGGGAAGAGATTTCAGGTAGTGCTTTCAAACAGCGTCACTCAGATCTTAGGGCTGATTCAGCCTTGGCTCAAATCCTACTGTTATTCCTGATTTTATTTTAGTTTGGGCTATTTGTTTATTGTTGACAGCTTTTAATGATGCAGCACACTGTTTGGCTTGATAAATCTTCTTCCTAGAGATTACTGCCTTCTGAAATGGCTCATAGATTTTTCTTTTTAGACAAGGGTTTAATCGGTTTAATCAAGGAATAAATAGCAAGACTGTCTTCTGGGGTTTCGCTTTATATCCCTCAATCTTTAATTAATACTCAAGCAAAATCTTTGATACTTGAGGGAAACACAAGCAACATTTATGTTGCCTTAGGACACAGCTCCATGAGGTGGCAAGTGCTCTTGATCTTATTACAGCCAATAAAATTAAGGTCACTGCCATCTTCCAGGACCTGCCCAGCATCTCCTGGGATACTCTGAGATGTTTTATGTTCCATTTGAAACATTTTGAAAGAGGGTACATGCTTAAACCAATCTCAATAAAAAAGGGGAAAGAAAAAAATGAACATTTCTGTTAAAATAATACGATTTTGATAAATACAATGCAAAAACCCTTCCCAAGCTGCCTTTAGGATTTGTGTCTGGAAACTGTTGTCCCTAGATGCTCCCAGGGTTGATTGATAGATTATACTTGCATCAATGTCACTCACTTGTCTTATTTTGTAAAATGCTTTAGCTCAGAATAAGTTATTCCTTGCAGATCCTTCCCAGCATTTGCTTTTCAAAATAGCAAGAGTTTTCCATTGCTTGCCTTGGTATCCCCTTCCAGCATTTCAGATGTGCTTTGCAGCCCCTGGCATTTCCAAAGGGGACACCAAACATGACAAAGCCCATCCTTGAGTGGCTCTGCAGGTGTGCGTTGGCTCCGAGAGCTTTCATGGTGCTGAAGAAACAAAGAAATAGTACCAATTTTGAATTCATAAGGGGTAACAGCAGTGTGTTAAAAGCACTAGCTCTTGAAAGCTGACAAATAGTTATGCTCCCAAAAATCAAACAATCCTAAATCAAATTAGGAGTGCATTCACAGAAGGTGTGGGGTGCAGCAGCAGTAACTCCAGGTTCTATTCAGTCTGATTATGGAGTGATGAGAAGCACCATCAGGTAGAGAATTGAAGGCAAGAAAAACCTCACGGTATTTATCTAAACTCCACAGTCATGTGAGAGGGCTCCTCTGTAACTAAAGGTCTGCTATTGCCATGATCCCATGGTCTGCCTCCAGGAGCAGCAGCTCCCCCTGGTCCTCCCACAGGTGCTCCACTGTCACCTGCTGGCATGGGGAGAAGTGATTCTGCCTCTCCCCACGAGGACATGAAGGTCTTCAAGGTGCTGCTGCCAGCTGGGGCTGCTCTATCTTTGTGCAGGATCTATGTTTAATTGTGTATTTTCCAATTATGCAGCGTTTACAAAGGTGCCCAAGGAACGCTGATCGCGGCCCAAGAGACTTGCTTTAGCAAGCGAGAGAAGCGTGAATAAAATAGAGATGAAAGAGCTGGATCTCTGAGCTTAGAGACCTCCTCTGAGGTGTGAGGTCTGGATTTGAAAGAGAAAAAGGATCTTTGCAAAGCAAAGGGCTGTCCTAAACACAAGGGGAACAGGAACAGAAAGGCCTGGAAACAAAAGACAAAGGCAGTAATTCAAAGCAAAGAGCAACACGGACTCTGTGCAAGAGCAAGGAGGGAGGGTGGCAGAACCTCTAGATGAAGGATTAAGTTTCAGGATCTTCATTCAGGGGTATTGTTCTTTATTTTCCTGTTGTTCTGGCCCTCATTAGCCTCCAAACCACCAGTGCCCGGGGCCCTGCATACCAGTGGGTAGTGAGGATGGGAGGTCCCCTATTCCCACTCCTCTAGCACATGGCACATTCTCCTTCCTCAGGAACTTCAAACTTTCCCACTGGGATATGCGTGTAAGTCTCAAAACTACAAAAGCACAGCGTGGAATGTATTTCTGGGTAGCAGAGAGCACGTCCCCTTCCAACCCACTGCGTCTACATCTCACAGGGCTTTGTTGGAGTTATTCTTTTCCTTGCTACATTTTTTAATGATTATTTATAACAGTCAAAGCACCAAAGGGTCAAAAAAGCTTTCAGAGTGTGCAGTGCTCTGTGTCTCAGGCTGCACAAGGGCTTTGCAAAGGTTTGCAGTTGGGAACAGCTCAGGAACAGCTCCATCAAATACTCTTCAGCTGAGCATTATTGCGCTTAAAAGGGCTAGTGAAATTCAGGAAATCAAAAAGTAAGGGAAGAAAGATTAAAAGTTTAGCAAAATTGCCACTGTAGATTACATGGATTTAGTTTAGGGTGTGTGCTCGTTTAGGGGGCAAACAGCTCCTGTGGGGTTTGTGTTACTGCCTATGAGCAGAGTTCTGCTTTCACTCTCATCTTCCATGGTGCTCAGTTTGGAGAGAAGAACAGGGCACATCTGAGGCCAGAATTTAGATTTTCAGGTTCAGGTACAACTAAATCCTATTGGGCCCATAATGGTCCCTATTCATCAGGAGAGTTTGACTAATTGTTTAAAGCTGCATCACCTCTGCTGAACGGATTTGAAACAAACAGGTCTTGCACAAGATTTTAAAGCTCAGGAACCCTGGTGCAGTTGAACCATTGAGCCAGGTGACATAAATGTCATCCCTTGTCAAAATGGGGAGAAAAACCCCAACTTTCAAGAATGCTGCTTGGCTGCTTTGTAGCTCAGCATCCTGCACTGGGACCTGCAGCACTTGAGTGGTCTGCAAGACTTCACAATTCCCTGTCAGGCTTCCCGGTTTGGCCCTGGCTGGAGAACATAATTTAAGGTGAAAAGCATGTCTTGATAATGTTCAAAATCTAACAAATGTTTTTTCCATTAGTTTTTCTCTGAGTTTTTCTTTGACTTATTCTTTTCTTAAAAGATCATCTGAAGCTGTAATTTTAAAAGAAATAATTTTCCATGTGAAGAAGGCAGAGCCATAAGGAGGGTAATTATAATGGCATTTGAAATAATCCACTACTGTTCCTTTGCCAAAACATCCCTCTGTTCTCATGTTTTGTTTTCCCAAGCTCTAAAATTTGTCCTGCAGTTTGTTAATGTTAAAACGACAGACTAATCTACCGACATATTTCCAGATCAAATGTTTCTGTTTTCTAACAATAAATTTGGCTGCCCTCCGATAGCAATGATTTGTTTGAAAACCTAAAAATCTTTAAACGTTGTTAATTGCTCTGAAAATGTTAAATGAGACTTTTGAAAGGAAGGTTTGCAAATGGGAAAACGTTGCACACTTGAAATTTGTGGTGCTGGCTTTCCAAATATTCCTTTAACATTCAAACCAGACGCATCAATTATGCAAAACCCAGAGGTAGCTTTGGACTCGCTCTCACTTTTATTGCTGGCCCTAACACACAAATCAGAGAGGATGTATTTCTAATACAAGAATGTTCTGCAAACCAGTAAATCTGGGATTATCTCTTCGGACTGATTATGTCAAAGCTCTTTAGCCACAGCACTTTTGGAGAGCTAAAAATAAATAGCAGCTGGGTTTATACATTTATTCTCTACCTAAATAATCTGTGCGTATTGTGTGTGTCTGTCTACAATGTGAGACATGCTATCTGGACTTAATGTTTATTTATAAGAGCTCTTTTCCTAGTAAGGATTTTGGCAAAGGGTTTAAAACTGTCCTAGGAGAATCGTTCATGGGATAAAGTCTAGTGCAAGTGGAAAGGAACTGAGTTCAAATCAGAAGCAGCAGATTGACATTAGGGCAAAATTTGTGTAGTTTGGAAGTGGATGAAAACTGGTTCTCTTCTTTCTTACCAGTGATGAAGCAATGCCATTGAAAACAGAGAATTTTAATCCTGATTTCAGTGCCACAATTCTGCCCTGTTAAAGATCTGGAGAATTTTTTTTGCATTTAATTTGTGTGAGAGCAAAGTGAGGTTCTTGCAGCAGTAGCAGGAAGTTTAGACATGCTGTCATTTGCCTCCTGGCCCTGAAGTGTGTAGGAGGAAAATCTTCTGAAGAATAAACACTCACCAAGGAATTTTTTAGTTGGTTGTATCAAAGACCTGTGAATGTCTTTCCATGTAACTCTTCTCCTTCTGTGCAGTTTTTCCCATTTCACAGGATTGCTCAGGAGAAAATGGAACTGAGGATTCAGGCACATGGCAGCTCAGGGCATGCTACATGGGCAAGTCAAATGGGAAGAAAAAACAAATTTAAAAATAATTTTGTTCTTATTTAAATTCCACAATGGATCTTTCAGAAATGGCTTGATAAAAGTAGTGAATATAAACATTTAAAATAGTACTGGAGGCAATAAATCTTGCACTGGCAGAGCTGGAATGGGTGGAATCCAGTTCATTCAGATCCCATGATTCTGCAGGTGTTGGGAGGAGTTCTGTGTGGTTACACTGATAAATGAAATCACATGCTGGGACTTCAATTTAAAGCACTATCTTCATTATAAAGCCTTATTGACTGAATTTTTAAATTGGGAAACAAGAAGGCATTTCCTGACATTGTAGAAAACATTGTGGGAAAATACAGCAAATATATTTTCCCTTGTATATTTGCAAATATAAATATATTCATAATATAAATATGAATATATACATTTCCCAGTGTTGTGGAATAGTGGGAATGATGTTCTTGATTAGATAGACTTTATTCACAAGTCTCTCAGAAAACAGTGTAAAAGGGCTCTCTTCATGTTGGCTGTCATCTGACTTTCTAAAGGTAAACATTGAGAACATTGGCAAGTTGTTCTCATTCCTAGTAAAACTGGTACATTCACTTTCTTAGAATGAAACAATTACTGTGCTTGAGAGTGGTCAGTGTGTGCTGCAGTGTGTTTTCTGCAGGAACATGTTTTTTATTTATCTGTTATAACTCCTGTGAAACTCATCTCTACAGCTCCAGTAATGCACCTTTTTGTAACATCCTCTGTAAGGAATAGAGTCCATCCAGTGCTGCTCTTACCAAAACAGCCCTTCTGAATTGGTTTTACACACAGCTGGAGCTCTGAGTTTGATTTTATTTTTTTCTTAAGGATAAGAACTGAGGATATGGCCTTTATAGTCCACGTTTTGTTTTTCTTGTGTGCTCCTTACTCAGGCATTGCTTTAATTGGAGCAGTGCCTAAATGCACACGTTACCTGTGCAGAGACAGGTTAATTTATTCAGGCAGCTTGAGCTTTGATTTCCATTAGCATCACATTTACCTCTTGGTGAACAGTGTCATCCTCACCAAACCCAACCGAGTCTGAGCTCAGTGTGCTCAAATGAGGGTTGTGAATACCAGATCCTGGCACCATCATTGATGGGAATAGTGATCCCCAAAGCCATAACTCGGTATATGGAACATCGACTCAGATTCCTGCTTTGACATACCCCTTTGCATAATCAGGTATTTCAGAGAGTGTTTTTAAGAGAGAAAGACAAAACCTGTTTTCACTTGAAAAGCTGCATCTAGAGTAATTCCATCATGGCACTTCATATTTAATTAAACCACTGCACCTGAAAGCTGAGTACAGACATGGGCTTTAGGGACACTGGAGGTTAGACATTGTGAGAAGAGCTGTTTGTCCTTTGTGGTGTACAATATTGTACAAAAGATATGGACGATATTTTTCCGCTACTTCATGTAGTGAACTTGTATTACAAAATTAATCTTTGCACCGACTTGACTACAAAAACTGTGAATTTATTAGCAGGATTTTTTTTTTTTAGTGAAGAGAAGCTATTTCCTTTCCCAAGCACACATTATTCCAGAAGGGAGCAGAGGCAGTGTCCTGCCCACACACAGTATGGCTCACATGCACACACCAATCACAAGGTGTGCAGTGTTCGCACCCTCAAACACTAAACCCAGCCTGGATCTGTCCTTACTGAGCCTGGGTCGGGCTCTTGCCACTCATAGAGGAGTTTTCCAAACTCCATAAAGAAGCTTAGACTGGATGTCAGATGTCAGGTTTAAGCCTTAAAAATCAGCACTGACATCTTTTATTGCACAGTGTAGAGACTGTGGAAGCACATCCAGAATTTGGGCGAGAGGACATATAAACATAATTGTTTGGATTTATTCACCAACCTTTTTCTGAAAGAAAAGAAATTATTTAATGATGCTAGAATATTAGTTATGCAGGGCTTTGGGTTGGAAGGAACCTTAAAGCTCATCTAGTTCCAACCCCCTTGCGACTTTCCACTAGACCAGGTTGCTCAGAGCCCCTTCCAGCCTGGCCTTGGACACTTCCAGGCTTCATGTTCTAAGGAGCTGAGCATATTTCTATGGTGTGATTCCACATTTGCTCAGCTTCCTCCTGACCACTGTGCCTCAGGCTGTAACTGCTGTGCTGGCCATGTTAATACCATGCTGGAGTTTCACAAGACTCCTTTGTCTGGGCTGCACATCATTGCTGGGTTAATTGTCTACAGCTCAGATAATTAATAGGAAATGTAACCAGTCTGTATCAAGAGTCTCATACAAAAGCATTCTCTCTGTATTGGGAAATGGGACCTTCAGTCCAGGTTTTGGCACCCAAAAGACTCCACATTTTGTTTGTAAAAGTCTCACAGTTAAGAAGAAAAAGACAATTCTGTGTTTGAAAGTGTCATAATGGTCGTTACAAGTCCAGACTCCATCTGGCATTTCTTGGTTTGGGGTCAGTAAGCCTCTTTTGGGTTGCTAATAGCATTTCTTGTTCCTTTTCAGCCACGTGACACAGACAACCTCCTGGATCCATCCTGTCACAAGCGCTCTAAGCTTGCTTTGCTCCGAGGAGGATGACGATGGAATGAGAGACCTTTCCGCGTCCAAATGCTGAGGATTTGAGGCTGCTGGCAGGGAGTGCTTAGTCTGGTTCCAGTACATTAGTGAGAAGGTGCACAGGTTTCAGTCTACCTACTTTTAGTGTAATGCAGTAGTACCTGGTGACATTTCTCCCCTGGAGCTGGAGGAGGTTCTGCCGTTTTTGAGGTGGGTTTATTGGTGGGGACAACAAAGGATGCAGACGCTGCAGGAGGCCTTAATCTGTCCCAGTCCGGTGTGCAGGGAGCAGTCTCACCTCAGGGCCCAGGGCAGTCCTTTCATGGCTTCCCCACTGTCATAATTTCCCTGACCTGAAGTGAAATTTTCACAGCTTTGACCAACATGAGAGTTAAGATGGGACCATTGGTGGTAGAGTCCACCTGAGGGTTGACTGAGAGATGCAGGGTGAGGTGAGGGGTTTGATTCAGTGCTAGTGAGGTAATGCAGATAGCTTGACTGAAAATTCTCATTTGCATGGAAGAAATCTGCAAATAAGTTTTTCTAATAGAAATTTAGCAGTTTGTCACAAGTACTGAGGCCCTGATGACTTCTAAAATGAACTAAGATTAGTTGTTGAGCTTTAGAAAAATGAATCTTTCATATAATGTCAAGTAAAAAGAAAGTTTTGGTAGAGGACACCATACTCTTTCAACAATAAAGAGTAAAGAATGAAAATTATTCTACTTTTGTGCTCTGCTAAACTGATACATACACACATCAAATACTTCAGTGGAAGCTGTGAAGTTTCAAGTACAATGAAACCTGTGAAACCACCTCCAGGATCAGCAGAAATCAGTCACCTCCTCAGAGCTGGTCTTTAAGTAGAACAAAATCATTTTTTACACATTGGCGATGATTTAAAGAGGGTAAAGAAAATGACAAGGGGTGCTGGTGCAAGTTAATGAACAGGTTTGGGTTTACCTCACTAGCACAGGATATTTTAAATCTCATTATTGACAGCACAATGTCTGATGTCAGCTTTGTCAAATGTGTGATTCTGTGCTACATTTTTCTGGAAGCTCTTTATATGTGTGTGTGTGTGCAATGGTGGGTGTTACTAATGAATGAAAGACAGACCTGAGCTTTGCAGAAGCACTGATGGTTGTGCCAAAAGAAAAAATCTCTCTCTGATCTTCAGTGCAAGAGGGAGAAGGGGATTGTGACAGTGTGAGGAAGGCACAGGGTGCAGCCACATCTTTGAGGTCTGTGTTCAGCAGGTGTGGCATTGGATTCAAGAATCCTTGTCCTCTGAGGACTTACTCAGAGTTGTGGTGCCTCAGCCACACTCTCTGTCCTCAGCACTGCAGAGCTGTGCCAGGTCAGGCACGCTGGAGCTGTTGATCCTTTTGAGTCAAAATAATATTATACCTTTTTTTGAAATCCATGTCATGTCTCTGAATAGCAGTGCAGGAAACTCCTGCACTTGGCCTGAGAGCTGCAGGCACATCACCAAATGTTCTTGCTGGAGGAACAGTGTGCAGCTCACAAAAGAGGCTTTTGCAGGCTTTGCTGGAAGTAGATGTCAGGATATATTGAATAAGCAAATACCAAAAATTTGTTTTGTGCTTTTAACTAGGTCAGACCCAAATTATCTGTGAATCGACACAGGTGGTGTGGATTAGGAACAAGAGCTTGCTCAGCAGACCCACAGTAACTTATATTTCTAAGAAAACTGCTCCTAGCAATAACACATGAATGTTTTAGGCATTTTTGCCCCAGTGGCTCCTGCAGCTTCAGAGCCTCCTTTGTGCTCCTGGAGAGCACAGTCCAAAGGGACAGAGCCTGTGCTTCAGTTTCAGCCTTGGACACTCCAGAAACATTTTGATTTAAATCCCTTCCCTGCAAATGGCACAAACTCCTGACCCATGGGAGACATGTGAGGTTCTGAATTCCTTGTGGTGTTTGCTGTAGCCATAGTAGTCATTTGGATGCTTCATGACAGCATTTTCTGTTCATACTTCCATGATCTCCAGCCTGCACATACATTCCAGCTTTCCAATTCTGCTCAGGAGAGGTTTGAATCTCCACTTGCCTCTTGCAGTCTTGATTTATTCTGCTTGTGGCTTTGTGACAACTCACCAGGTGTTCCGAAGAGGAGAAGCTATTTAGGGACGGGGCTGTGGATCAGGCAGGCTGCATGAGCAGAGCCTGCATGGGGAGCAGTTCCAAGCTGTCCTTCTGTTGGCTCAGCTGGAGGAGGACAGCTCTGCACATGCTGCCTGCCCTTCCTGGAGAGCTGGGAACGATCCCGGGTGTGAGCGTGCGAGGCACAACCTGCTGAGCACGAGGGGGGACCTGCCTGCTCTGCTCCCTGTCCCCACCCACGGAGGAGAACGTGCCAGGAACTGGAGCCTGGTTCCCCCTCTCTCTTAGAAATTTGCCTAGAAATTAAAGATGTTAGAAATAGATCTCTGCATCTCTCCAGCTGCTCTGGTGAGCATTTACCTCTCCAGATAATCCACTAGTTCACATTCTCTGTGGCTGAGAATACATTTTCATACCTACAATCTCCAAATGTTCTATTTTTGTATACTGGCATACGCTGTTTCCTAGGTTATTTCTCTTGATCTCCCCTTGTCTCTTCCTTTCTGTGAAATAGTTTTGTGAAATTATTTTGATTAAGCTGAACTGTGTATATTGAGAAAATCGTTCTAGGATAACTTGAACGGAATTTGTAAAGAGCAGTTGTCAACATATGCAACACTGTAAACAACAACTTTTCATTTTTATTCCTGAATAAAAAAGTCAAGTAGAAAAGATACCAAAGTGCATGTTATATCCTTTACAATGATGAAACTACAGCTTTATATGGGAATAGATCTGTGCCCTGTCATGTTCTTCATCTCTTCAAGTGCCTCCTGTAACTTGCTGCTTTAGGAATGGTTTGGTTCATTTCTTTCGGTCTGACACACAGGAGGTGCCTGGTGGCATTGAAGGAGGGCAAGGAAAATCCTTTAGGAAAAATGCTTGTGGTTGTGGAACAGGCCAGGCTGTGCAGTGGGAAAGGCTCTCCGGGAGCTCAGGAAGTGCTGTTCTGAGCTGGCCTGGGAAGTGTTTACTTCTCTGGGAACTGATGGGATTCTTAACATGCAGCTCAAGATCCTCCTGCAACCACATTAATCCTTACTCCAAATTTAGTGGCCTTCTTGCAAATGCTGCTCTGAGTGTCTTTTGTGTGGTTCCACCTGGAGCCAGTAACAAAAATTTGAGTCAGGTCATCAGCCTTTGTCAGTTCAGTGCTCCTGGTCCTTGTGTGTTGTCCATTCCGCCCACTCCAAGGAGCATCAGCCTGAGCTTCAGCTGCTGGGAATGAGCCCAGTTACACCAGTTCAAACAGGCACCTGTTGGCCCAGGCACTGGGGCCAGCCTGGCAAAGATGTTTAGCAGCTTAAACACATTCGTGGAGCTAATGGGCATTAGGCACCTAACCTACTTAGATGCTGCTATAAATGCTGCTAGGCATGTTTAGGTACCTAAATACCTTAGTAAATCTTTCCCCTTACTGCTTGCAGTGATAGCCTACCAAAAATCAAGTACCAGTGGCTAAAGCCTCACCTTTGTCCTCTGTAACCAGCTTTGCCTTTCCCTGGAGATTGTTTTCACATGACACTAAAAATACCAGCCAGCTCACAGGTTGTACCATCCAGGTTCTGTTCATATTTGTTGGTGGCTTCATTATTTATTGCTCATTCTAGAGTTCTTCCTCAAGTAGTGTCTGATGTTGCCTTGGATTTAATTGGTTGATATTTTCACAACACTCTTTTAAGGTAAGTTACAAGATAATAGTATTGAATTCACTGCCCACGAAGATGCACTGAGTTTTGTATCATTCATCATTAAGTCATATAGCTGGAAAAAAATTGGCAGGGGCCAAAATCTGTTACAAACAGAGATTAGTGTTTCCAAATATCAGGTTGGGAAGTTGAAATCATATGATTTGATCAATGATAACCAATCAATGATAACCAATGTAATTCTGTCCCCGTGGTACAGTATCTGAGTCAAACCCAAACTAGTTAATGCTGATCATAGATAAAAGTATTTGTATCCCTGCTGCTCCCAGGTATGTTTTGGAAGGTTAGTTTTTCCCCTGCAAATTGTGTCCCTGAAGCCATGAGGCCATGTATGATCAGGATCTCCATTTACACCTTCCAGGATTAGCTGAGGTTAAAGATGTGAAGGGGAAACTACTATCTAAAGATATTTTCTTGCATTTATCTTTTAGCTCAGCTGTTCTCACCACAACAACCAGGACAATGATCTGTTGAGTAGTTAAAATGATGCTCAAGACTCTCAGAATTATGCCCAGCATCTTTTCCAAAACACACACGAACCGTGTTCTTCCTTCAACTTACAGAGGATATTGATGAATAGAGATTGAACTGCAACTACTTGATCCTTCTTGTTCCCCGAGGGCTCAGATGAGGTTGCTGAAATGATCCCTTGCATTTACAAGGAAGAATCCAGTTTCCCCAGACAATCACTGTGGGGAATGCTGGTTTCATTGTTTGGCTTCCTGGCTAAAAGCAAACCATAAAAATGTAGTAGTTTTGCTGCTGCTCTGTAGAAATCATGATTTCATGCTGACCCCCAAAAGCTACACTCTAATCACAAATGTCTTAATCTCTTCCTGAGTCCCCTGCCCATCAGCTATTCAGCAGTCAGTATTTCCCTATGGCCCAATTATTATTATCATCAAGAACTATCCTTGCTCTTGTGCGTGAAGAGAACTCATTAAAACGTGATTGAAATGGGAAAAGAAATCAAATTATGGTTGTGGCCTAAAACAGAAATGTAACAGCACTGATACGGGAAAGAGAAAGGACCTTAGGAAAGCAAAGCATTGGGGTTCCTGTTTTCATTTTCACTCCAAAGGCTGGTGATGCATCCCCAAAGCTTTCCAGCCCCACTGGCCTGAGAAAGGAGGGAGCTCTCCAGGGCTGGTGCCGCTCTCAGTCCCCCAGCAGGAGGCTGAGCTGCATGTTTGGGTCTCCAGTCTGAGCCCGACATTGGAGACTGTAATTAGGCACTGTGGGGGTTACATGTCCCAAGGCAAAGAACTGCCCACCACTTGTGACGTGAGCAGGAGCAGAGAAGCCCAGTAAGAACCTGCCTGGCACTCTCAGCCCATATTACTCCTCCAAATTAAATGCAAAATTGTTGTAAATAATATACAGGGGAGCAGGAAACTGGACCCAACAGTGAAGTATGGTTGTCTTGTTAATTGGCTGTTTGAAAGATGCAAACAAAAGGAATCACTTTGCTATTAAAGGAAAATGTGTAAATGGGTAAATCTCCTCTTACTCATTTCTCTGCTCATCTTTGGGAAGGCAGTGCAGCCCCTTCAGCCTGAACTCTCCATGGATGTGCTTAACCCATTCTGGGTTTAGGTCCTGAAGCAGCACAGAACTCCAGGCTCTGCTGTTCCAATAACCACTTGGAGTCCCACAGTGAACAATATAAAAGCAAAAAATCCAATCAATGGTAAATGTTTGCTAACAATGAAGTCCTCTGGCTGGTTGAGGATAATGAAAACATGTTTTATTGCTGTGCTCAGAGGTTGTTTGGGACAGAACTCTGAAGTCTGTTTCAGTTCAGGTTTGTTATTGTGGCTTTCCCTAATGTTATGGATACACCAACTAACCTACTTACAGGAAAATGAAGGGAAAGGCCTTGGTAGCTTCACCACATTCATAAAAATACAGATTCCATTTATAAGAAAACTCAATAGCCATTGTGACTGAAGTTTTGTACAGCACCAGCGGGTGCTACAAGAGGGTTTTTCTGGGCTAGGGGCACTCGCCTGGAGCAGAGGCAGCACAGAGGAATGAACAATTTGGTTTCAGTTGTGGATGAGGGAAACTGGGGCTCTCCAGGTAAGAGCTTTCGAGTTCCTTTCTTTGCTCTATCCAGAAAGGGAAGGCAAACCAAATGCTCTGGGGTTGGGAACAAGGACCAAGGCACAATGGCAGAATCATCCTCAGCTGCCTGAACCTGCAGCACACAGGAGCTGGATCCTAAGGAAGGTCAGTACCAGGTGAGCTCTTCCTTGCTCTGACAACTTTTAGCTTCTTGCACTGGAAAGTCCTCAGTCCAAAAATCAGCGTGCTCTGTAAAGGCACTGACAGGCTCCAGCTGCAGCAGGAGGGTGAGCAGAGACGTGCCCAGCAGTGTGGAATTCCTGTAAAGCCAAGGCCACAGTGCTGCCTCCTCCCCGTTTGTGCCCCTGCATTCCAAAGGTGCTCTCAGTGCTGATCCCACACAACATCCTTCCCTGCCTCTCCTTCTGCCCTACCCAGCTCTGATCCCTCCCCTGGAGCAGAGCAGCTCTCAGCTGCCTTTTCCCTGGCACTGCCACGTTTCCAAGGGGAGGATGGCAGCTCTGACAGCTCCCAAGCAGGTAAATTGAGTTTGCAGTAATCCCAAATACCTGAGATAAGAAGCACAGCTCTGCCATGGAGGGAAGGAAGAGACTCGGATGGATGTACGTGCCTGTTGTCATGTGTCCCTGCCAGGGCTGGAGCCTAATTGGATTTCACAAATGTGACTTCTGTGTCTCTTGATCACAAAACCAAATTAAACCTCAAGAAGTTTTGAATACATCCCTGTCTAACAGTTTGCCTCAAAAATAAAATTCTGCTAGACTTCTTCCAGCTCCTCCTGTGCCCCAGAAGGGGAACAAAATGAAGACTTTAAATCAGAACTATTGCTTTAAAATAAAGCAGAGAAGCAAAGCACAGCCAGCAGATCTGCTGAATTCCTGGGTGCACTGAATAAAATCAGTCATGTGATAATGATAGGATTTTCTGGAACACCTTTTAGGCATGCAATTTCTGCATTAAATCTATTCAGACATCCCTAGAACATCTGTTTCTTCTATAAAATGGGAGTAACAGCCACTTTTTACAGTGCACTGACAGCCCCAGATAAAAGCCTGGTAATTGCTAGCAGGGACTACTTCAAAGTTAACCTGCCAAGATTTTTAAGACTATTGCACATGATAAGCCTGTGCTGGTTCACACAAATGTGGGAGGTGAGGTACATGCTCAGACTGTGGGTAGCAGTGGGATTCCAACAGATCCCAGCCTCTCCTGAAGCCAGATGAGAAGCAGGTTGATGCCTGGAGTCACAGCAGCAGAGGAAGCAGAGCAAATCCCCTGATTTGCTGTTAATGTGACCTAAAACCAGCGGGAGCTGCTGCAGCAGGGGCAGCTCTGCCTCCCTTCAGGGAGACCCCCCCACACCTGCTAAAAGCCTGGCTAGCCCTGAAAGAGGAGCCATTTGGAGCTGCTGCCCGCCCGGGGACACGCACAGCTCCGCAGCGAGGCGGGACGGGCTGCTCCGCATCCCTCTCTAACCATGTTTATTCATGATCCCGGTGCAGGGGAGATGAAAGGGCTGCTGGCACACTTCTCCCTGGAGCCTCTCCTTGAAATGGTACCACATTTCCAGGGAAGCCTCACTTGTGCTCCTAACAAGGCTGATCCTCATGGGAACACTGTCATTTCTCTGCAATTCTCAAGGCAAGCAAACATTATCCTGATTGTCCAAACACTGAGGCACACGGAGAAGTCACTAAACCTCATCTGCTGTGGTGAGATCCAGAGCTAGAGTGGGATTTTACTGCTCTTGAAAACCCCAGTGGCAATCCTGTGTGCCAGGCTGCCCCTCTGGGCACCTGAAAACCAGGGGACAGGGGCACGGGCACTGCTGGCACTCAGGGGCTCAAGCAGAGCAAATTCTGCTACAGAAAACCCAGCTGAGATCTTTGTAACAGGGAATGGCAGGTATTGGAGAAAAAAAAAATCCCCAAAAAAACCGTGCCTGAATGAAAGGAAAGCAATGCTGGGGTGGAATTCTGGGCTCGGAATAGCTGTGCCATCCTCTGTCACAGCCTCAGCAGGGACAGGCTGCCAGGGTGCTCCGTTCTTGTGTGCAACATCCTCTGCTAAAGAGCAGAAATTACTCAGTCCCTGGAGAACCTACAACCTGGGGGGAAAAAAGCTACATCAGTCTGGGTTTTGTAATTTGGAGGGGAAGTGTTATAAATATTGAAAAGAAATCACATCTCCTGTTAGCCAGTATAAAACTAGAAAGCTCGGGTCGGTTTTTTTTTTTCTCAGCTGATTTGCATACTCCCATCAGAGCTGTCGGTGCTGCTGCCGTGTCACAGGGGGGGCTCTGAGGGCTGAAAAATGTGTTCTCTAAAGGAACCAAACCCCCAGGATTTTGTGTCTGTAACTGCAGTGTGTGTCAGAGCCACAGAACCCTCTCCCACGAGCTCGTGCGGGTTTTACTTTGTGTTCAAATTTACAAGCACCTTCAATCAACACCAAATCCTCCGTGTGTAATAAAGTCAGTGTTACCTTCCCACCACGCACCCTTTTCTGCCCCTTATGCCAGAACATTTCCCCAGAAATGACATTTCCACGGATTTCCTTGGCTTTAAACCCCATTTCTGTGGCAGGGAGCTGGAGCACCTGCGAAGTTTCAACAGCCTAGTGAGAGTGAATTGTTCTAGCAGAGATTACTCAAGAGTTACTAATCTTAGCATAATAAAGCCTTTGACTGACTTCCAAAGGTCCTCAATGCATCTCTTAAGTAAACTACTCTCACCTTCTCGCTGGTCTTTCCTATAGGAAACAAAGAGTGAGAGAAACACTGATGGAAACTCAGTGACTTGGCCAAGGTGATGCAGCAGGGGCTGGAGAGGCGAGCCTTGGTCACCAGGTCACCAGCCTGGTGCTTCCACCACTGCACTGCCTCAATAATAAGTGAAAGCTCCAGATCACGTGTAAAGGTTTAAGTCAGCAGAAAATTTTATTTTTTGAACAGAGTATTTTTTTTAAAAAATGGTCCTTAAGTTTTCCATCTGGGTCTAACACCTCCTGCTCAAGAAAATTAAAACAATGAGACAACATGGGCTGCTTGCAGAAGGGACTTGGTTATCTTTGATTATCTTTCCATTTTATCAGAATCACAAGCCATGCAATAATACATGCAAAAAATTACCAGAGCAGTGAGATTTCTGCTTTTGCAGGGAAGAACTCACAGAACAGTTGACAAGTCAGTTAGATAATGACCAAGGTAACATAATGGTGCTGGACATCTGAGCAAGGCATCAGAGAAACGTTCCAAAACTCTTGTCTAAAAGTCTGCAGCAGTTGAAGTTTTGTTTCTGTTGCGTGGAAGCTTCTTGGCCGTGCAGGCATTGCTGTGCCTGATGATCCCAACCCTCGCCAGGACAAGGAGGAAGGAGTTCCCCAAGGAACAAAACAATCCCCGAGTTGTACAAGCACAACTGTAAAGTACTGTGAGAGGCTGATGGTGCTGGATGGAGCCAGGGGATGGAAAGCTGCATCCATGGCACCTGAGGAGGTGGCTCATGTCACAGCTATCAACACAAACCTGCTTGTAAAGAATATATTCTAGGAAAATCTGCAAGAGCTCAGCATAGTTATGGTAATTCAGAATGTCTGCTTCACTCTGAAACAAACCTCTGGCTCCTCTCTGACATGGGCAGGGCCATCAGCCCCTGAGAACAGAGCGATGGAACCTGGAGGAAAAGGGAGCTGCAAAAGGGATAACCATTAAACAGCTGCATGCCAGCTTATTTGCATCTTTCCTGGGAAGCAAGAACATTGCTCCAGAGGATCTGTGAGTTCCTAGAAGAAATCACAGACCTCATAAGGCAAAGACATCAGGCAGAGCTCTGCTGGCAGGCTGGAATTCACATCAGCACATAGTTCAGGAGGTTTGCACTTGGAGACGAGACTGCAACTTGCCTCCCTAGGAAAAAAGAGGAAAGCAGCTCAGTGGCCATGAAGGGAATGAAAAGACTTCTGTGGATTCCATCTGTGGGACTTCTGTGGGGCTGCTCCCCAGCCAGGTGTGGGAATGCAATCCTGCTCCTCTTCCGGCAGAATGCTGAGGGATGTGAGAGGGAATGTTGAGGAAAAGAGGGCTGGCTTCATGGCTGCTCTGTAGGCAGAGGTCTTTAAGTGATGCAACCAAGACTCTTAAAAAAATAATATACTGAATTATTAATGATTTTTAGGAGACACAAATAACTTTCTCATTACAAGAACCTTCCTCTCTCCCTGTGTTTAAATATTCCCTGGCTCAGGAAGGCAGAAAAAAAGTCAGAAAGCTGAGTTGGTTCAACACTACAAAGCTTCGAGATAAACTCATGACAGACAATTTCTTCCTCTCCATCCAGGGTCACAGAACAGCTGAAATCTCATTGCTCTGGTAATTTTTTTCTGTGTATTATTGTATGGCTTGAGATTCTGATAAAATGGAAAGATAATCAAATCGGAATCCCATTAGCATGTACCTTTTGTAAGATTAGTGATTTTACAGTATATTAATTTTTTCCTAGATTAGTTTCAATGTGTAACAGCACTTGATTCAACAGAGATGCTTGGGCAGACAGTCTTCCAGCATTGCTGTGAACATCTGTTCCGAGTTACCAAAATTCCAGCTCAAAAACAAATATTTCCCCTATAAATCAACCCAAACATTATCCTGAATGTTGTAACAGATGCAAAATGATTCTGGCTCCCTCTGCCTTGCGGTTTGGCTCTTTCCTTAAAATTGATGGGAATATATTTATTTAAACACTTCAAGAAACACATATCTGAAATGGCTATTTAGGCTTCCTTGGAGTGTGTCTGATGTTGGTTCAAAGCTGATGGGCAGCTGACAGGCTGCCTTATTAACTACAGATTCTCTGAATTAGTATCAACTCTAATTACAGCTTTGCAGATAAACCTGGTCTAGAGCAACACTTACAATCCCCCTGGAGTGATCTGAACACTTTGGTATTACAGAAATGATGACCCAGAGCTGGTGCAAGCGGGAGTGTTTGGTTTGGGGTTTATATTCATTCTCTTCTGGTGCCCTTCAGTGGGTTCTTTGCCCCATTGTTGCTGCTGCTGGTCATCTTTCATTTCACCAGCTAAATGAATCAGAAGAGGTATTGATTTAGCTGGGATAAAGAAATGAGATTTGTTTACTAAACATGAAATTTGGAAAGAGGCCTTGCAAGAGAGTTCCCAGTTAATGGTCTGAGTATGTGAATAAAAATGTTTGCTTAGGCAGAAGCAGCAATTCCATACTTTGAGGTGTTTAATTGAATTGAGATGCAACTGAGCAACTGGGATTCAAATGCTTTTTTTTTTTAAGCTGTTTGTAACAGCTCAGCCAGACAAGCAGAGAACTGAACTGTGGTACTGTAAATACCAACAAAATCCTGCAGAGGGGAAAGAGAAAAGTCCTTTTGGTTCATCCCTCTTTGTACAAAACACATTTTGGGGGCAGAAACTGTGCAATGAGAATGAGGTTTTGGAGTTGTTCATCATTTTCTGTCTTAAATGCTTGGAGAAAACCAAGTGTGTGTGGACTAAATATAACTGTGCCTTCAGTGCTGGTTGTGCAATGGGAGCTGCAGGGCAGTTCTCTCCCACAAACAATGGGAACACGCAGGCCACCCGGAGACAGGAGGGTGGCAGAGGGGACACTGGGCAGTGGCAGGGCCAGGGCAGGGCGGCACAGTCTGGGCCAGGCAGTGCCAACTACCCAGGGGCCTCAGCCTTTGGAACCTGCATTGTCTCCCTCAGAGATGTCAAAGTCACTGGGAAGTTCAGCACCACATTTTCCAAAGGCAATTTGTTAATTAAGGCATAACAGTAAAAAGAAAAAACAACAAAACAAACTGCATATATGTAAACCAGCATAAAAATGTGCATTTTGTTCAACATTTCTATTAGTAAGGATGTTGAAGCCCACTCTACATGCAGTGGGCTGCATCCTTCTATGGCATTATACATTTGCTTTATATATTGTTAATTAGACCTAATTTAGGCCTCGAGAAACCTCATTAAAATTCTGATTAGTGCTGTTGGCAAGCAGCCATCTAAAAAGCCTCTATTTCTTCCTTTGATAAGTTTGAAGCCGCTGTAACAAACAGTAAAAATAAGATCACAGCCTTCTTTCTCATGCCAATCAACATAACGTATTCTCCAGGTCAGAGCCATTTAAGGGAAAATACAGGAGGAGAACATCTTTATTTCCCTGCATAAATGCTGTCAGGTGGCTACAGAAAAACTGGAAGTATGTTTATGCCCCTTAGCAATTTAAAACAAACAAATAATTAAAAATATTAAATACATTTTTTTAAAAAAGCAAACCCACGAAACTGGCTATGAAAATAAGCCTTCAAAAGAAACTTACTCTGCAAGACAATTAAATAAAGGATTTTTTAAGGCTTTCAAAATGAATGGGAATAAAAATAATACAAAGCTGATTTAATATTCCACTAGTTCTGTCTGATGTTTTCAGTGTAACTTTCTGCCTGATGCTTTCGATGCAGCTTGTAGTCTAAATGCCTGACCAGGAAAACACATGGACAAGAATATCTTTAGTCCAAATACAGTCAGTTATGCACCCACATTGCTGCAGATCAGAGCAGATAATTTTAAAAGAAAACATGGCATATAAAAAAGAATCAAAGGCAGAATAAAGCAACAAACAACAGCAGGGCTGCTCTGCTTCCTTGTGCCTGGGTGTGTGTCGAGGGGTTGTTATGCTACAGCTGCCAGCTATCATTGCATTCATCTCAATTAACCTCAGCATTTCACTTTAGTGCAGAAAACCAGCTTTACAAAGCGATGGCAAACACCACGTGTGTCTTTGAGGTGCTTTTCTCCTGTGCTAAACACCGAGCCACGGCACTGAAATCCAGCTTTGGGATGCTCCCTCCCAGTAAAGCTGATTCTGTGTTGGAATGTACATTAAAAAAAAAATCCCAAGTTACTAATACTCTATTTTCCCAAGCTCTTTTAAACTGTAATCTTTAGAGATCTAATCAGACTTTCTGTATCAGATAAAGTAGGGAGATGCACACGCAGAATCCAGGGTGCATTTGCCTCTTAAGGCAGCGTTCAGTCTGTGTGTTGCATTATGGTATTTGTATAAAGAGGCTTCCAAAAACCTGGCAAGCCTGGCAGGCTGAGATTTAACATATCCATGTGCATATTCTGCTCTGAGATAGCAACTAGCTTCCAACTGCAATTTCTGATGAGAGGTTTAAGCAGAATAAAATGGGCCATAAGAGAGATGGTGATTTATCAGAACCCCCTGGCTGGGGGTACCCAGGAAGGGCACTGTGGGTTGGCAGCAGCGACACAGACCTGCTCAGCTGCTGCATGACAGGGGGAGTACATTAAAGAGGAAACCCCCTCTATCTCATCAACAAGATTTAATGATTCTAAACCTACAGGATAACCTGCATATGGTTAATAATGTGCATTTCTGCACTACTTGCTGCTGTTACAATGATTCTTTCATAAAGAGACATAGCATGACTTCAATGCCTTCGTGTTTCTTTATGTTTAGAAGCCTGATTTCCATCTGTAGGAAATTTCCCAGTCTCCCACAAAAGGTCAGGCTTTCTTGCCAAACATGAGAGAGGTTTGTCACATTTCTGGGTTCTTAATAATGTAAATTAATGGGATTGAAAACTAGTTTATGCTTTCTGCATTTTTTTTTCTTTTTTTGTAAGAGGGAAACCTGGGAGCAGGGTGGATGTCATGGGACTGATCACAGAAACACAGGACAGAAAGAAATCCCAAGCTTAGGGCAGCCTTGCAAGTTTGAAGCCCAGGATAGAAGTCACTTCAGTGACTTTCACAGACCTCGCTGAAGAACGTGGGTTTGCAGTATCCAGCTGCACAGATCGAGAGCTGATAAGCCCATGCATGCGGAATACTCGAGGCTACATTCTGCCTGCCCTTCCCCTGCACCCCTTGCCTCCGGCAAGCTCTCTGAAAGCAGCCATTTGAAGTCAGGGAAATCTGGGTCATTGGCTTCAATAGAAACTCTGATTAAGGAGGGGATGCTCAGCTCCTGCACCTTTCACTCCTCCCTTCTGCTGCAGCTCTGCCTGGGGATGGGCTGCTTTATTCTGTGCTCGTGGGTGCTCTTCTGTCTCCAGTAAAACCAATGCCAAATTCCCAAATCAAACAGCCTGAGCATGTAAGAACAGCTATTTCTAACAGTCTTCCTGCAGCAGGCAAGCCAAAAGTGAGAAAGGAAGAGGAACGGAGTGCAGAGGAATAAATGGAAGGATCAAGTTGTTTTTCCCACTGGCACCAGCTGGGAGTTGTCCTTATTCAGGGGAAGGTCTGACTGCAAAACAGGCCAGCTACTCCCTTATCACTCGGCTCAATCCAGTTCTGTCATCTGGCTGCTTACACCTACTGGGTCTAAATAATTCGCCAAGGCACAAGGGCATGAGGTGCCTGGAATGGCCTTGAGAGGCTGGTTAATGCTTTACAAGGGTAAGGTTGCTTTAAAAAGCATAGCAGAGTATTTGTTCCAAAACTGTAGTCATCACTGAGAGCCACACTTGCTGAGTTCAAACCAGGTCAGCTGCCCAGGCAAGTACATATATTTGATCTACTGTCATGGTGAAGGCTGACTGTAAACTTTGGCAGGGAAAATTATTAATCTTTCAACTCACAGCATATAAGCAATGACTAGTAATACCTATTTTTCTGAGAACTGGAATGCCTTTTGGAACCACCCCAGATTACTTAAGAGAAGCTCCTCTGCCATCACCCAAAAGCAGTTCCAAACCTGTCTCTCCCACATTCAATTATACTTTAAAAAAAAGTATAAAAAATAATATTTAAAAAAAACCCAAAAGGCGTGGGCAGCTCGTGGTTCATTCAACAGGCATTCCTCCTCCTGTGAGGAGCCATGGCAGCTCAGCTCGCTCAGCTGCACCCCGTGGGGACAATAAACATCCTTTTTTCGGTAATTCAGGGCTGAGGGTAGTGGCTTTCACTTGGAAAGCCAAGCAAAGGCTACATCCAGAACCTCTGTGAAGGGGAGGGAGGTGGGGAGCAGGCATTGCTCCCCAGGGCCTCTCAACCTTCTGTCCAAAAGCTGCTGCTTTTAAGCTCCAGTTGGGCGTGGGTATCTGAGCATTCTCCTGCGGCTTTCCATGGACCTCTGAGTTGTGCGTCATGTAACGTGGCTGGAAAAGCATCACCATCCCAGGCCAACCTGGGAACCTGCCACTGGCCTGGGACAAATTAGAACTAAAAGGCTGAATTTCGAGCCTCTTCAAATTCTTTCTGGGTTTTTTTGTGCATCTCACTCAATCCCTTCATCCGCTCTTTTGGCTCCCAAAGGACTGAGGTGGATAAAAGTCTGTGGATAAAACGTGGGTACTTAAGGTACTGTAAACCATTTTCCTTTCCAGTCTGTCCTGTGCTTTGACCCAAACACTTGTTCTGCATTATTTATCCCCTCCAAATTCTACCTTGTTCTCTGTCTGCATACTTTTGCAATTCTTTTCTCCAGACAGAACATATTTAACAGGACCTAACAGAGGACTCGAGTGACAGTGGCAGTCCAGCTGTGGCCATACACAGACCTGACCAGAGGAGGTTTTGCTCAGGTTTGAGAGCACACTGCACATACAGTATTGGCTCTTGTCTAACCCTGAGACAGAAAGAGCAAAGCCTGAGTTCTTCAGATTAATCTGTATTTAAATACATACACAGCTCTAGACTGCAAGCTGACTGTGTGATACCTCTGTCTTCCAGAACAGGACCAGTGTCTCTCTCCATCTACCAGTACCCACCTTTCTGCTGAGCCATTGCATTGTCTTCCAGCCCCACTTTTATCCCACTTTTACCCACTGGGTTGTTTTTTTTTTTAATACAAGTACATCCCCTGGAAGAAACTGGTCAGCTGGATCCCTAAGGAAAACTTTCACTCCTGCTTTCTGTATGGGGAAAGAAAACTGAAGTCATGTTTCCAGGAGGTATTTCAAAGCAGAATTCCCAATTTCCATTACAGTCTGTAATGGGCAGAAGAACAGGAACTGCTTCAAAACACTGGAGAAAACACATCTTTTGAACTGTGCTGAAGATGTTTTTTTTTTACCTAAAACATGCAGTCACTCCTTTGTAAAATGCGTTTAAAATAACTAGGGACACACACACACACACACACACACACACTCTTTATTGAGTTTTAAACGAACGGGCCTGAGCAGATTTAGATCCAAGGGCAGGACCAGGTGCAGGGCAGGTCAACAGTCACACAAACGCGTCACCAGCGGTCCCCGCTGTCCCTCCAGATGGGACATCGCGACCCGAGCGCGGCCTCTGCCCCGCAGCGCTCCCGAAGCAGCTTCGCCCCCGCGGGGGCGGCTCCGAGCGGGGCAGCGGCACCGCAGCCCCGAGGACATCGGGGCCGGGCAAGGGGGCCCGACACGGCCACAGCACGTCCCGCACGGTCCCCGCCGCGGGGCCGGACACAGGACACAGCGGGGACACGGCGGGGTCACGGGAGGTGACGCGGCGGGGTGGCGGCGCTGCAGGGGTCGGTGCCGGAGTCGCCGCTCGCCCCGGCGGGACCCCCGCGGCAGGACATCCCTGTCCCCCGATAGGACATCCCCCTCGCCAGCAGAGGGACACGGTCCCACGGCAGGATATCTCCCATTTCGGCAGGATACCCCCTCCCCGGTAGGACATCCCCGACAGATCCCCCGGCAAGACATCCCTCCCCGGCAAGACGCTGCCAACGGGAGCCCCGTTGTCCCAGAGGACATCCCCCGCAGTTCCAGCAGGACACCCCCCGTGCGGGTCCTTTCCCATCCGGTGCTGCGGGGGCGGAACAAGCCCCGGAGTGCCGGGGGGGGGTCTGTGCGCGCTCCCGCCCGCGGGCCCCGCCATCGGCACAAAGTAGGTCACAGCCCGAGCGCGTGACCGGCGGGCGGGGAAGACCCGTGTCCGTGTGTCCGTGTCAGTGTCCGTGTCCTCACTCCTGCCCAGCCCCAGCGGCCGGTGCCGCGCTCAGCGCTTTGCGGGGGTCGCGGTGTCGGCACCTCCCCGACACGAGCGCGTCCCCGGAACGCGCCAGGAAAGCCACCCCGTGGGCACCACCGCGATGCTCGTGGGTCTGCAGCCGTGACCCGCTGGGCAGGGCATGGGGCTGGGGTGAAACGCGGTGAAATTCTGGCTGGAATCACAAAAAAAACCCCGATAGCACACCAGCGATGGATGTCTGTGGCTGCTCGGAGCTGGGCAGGGATGGGTGTCCGTGGGTGGCAGGGATGGGTGTCTGTGGGTAGCAGGGATGGGTGTCTGTGGGTAGCAGGGATGGGTGTCTGTGGGTACCCAGAGCTGGGCAATGATGGGTATCCATGGGTGGCAAGAGTGGGTGTCCGTGGGTAGCAGGGACGGGTGTCTGTGGCTGCTCAGAGTGCTACCAAGGACTCCCGATCCAACACCTGTCCAGGTGGGACAGCCCAAGGCTGTGGTCACCTGGCAGTCCCCATGCTGTCCCTGTGTCATGATGGTATCCTTAGCACACCTTGGTAGAAGGATCCCTGAAAGCTATAAAGAAATTTCAGGTTTAAAATTTTCCTCTTAAATTGTCTTTGCTAAAGAAAAGAATCACATTTGAAAAAAAAATGGTACATTAACCAGTGGGTACTTGGTTTGAAAAGAATTGAATCTTTGGGACATATAACTGAGCTCACTTCGGTGATGGAAACAACCAGAAGCAGAAATACAGAAATAGGCTGAGATTATTTCGTTTCTTAATAGGGTTTCCATCAAAATAATTTCTATATAAAACCGAAGCTGCTGCATAGTCTTTCATAAGCCATAAAATAAACATTTAATGGGTGAATGCTAAGCTAAGAACACATAGCAGGAAAAAGACTATTTCGGCTGGAAAATTGAGAAATTCAGGTAGTGTATCATTAGCTGTGTTTTGTCTTGGTTGGCCTTACCTGGACTGCAGTATGTGGGGTCAGCCAGTGGTCAAAATAGCAAAGGAATTGTAGCCAATAAAAGTAAAAATCAGTAACTTGTAGGTACAGAAAACATTGTGGTGTCCTGACAGCCTGGAATTTAGGCTACTTGTCAGGAAAGCTGCCTGTGTGGCAAGGCTGGAGTTAAATTACTGCTCCTGATGTAGTGTGAAACGGAAAATAACAGCTCCAGCACCCTGCTCAGGTACTCCACTCAGCTTTCCTGGCTGCTCCATAAATCAGGAAGAGCTGTTTTGGCTTTCTCACCCTGGAGATTCCCATCTCCTGGGTGTTGGGAATGCAGTGTCTGTAACTGTATACGGCGATCAGTGTGTGGTTCCTTTTGTTCCACACTTGCACTGATTCAAACATCATTTACCCCATTCAGTGTCAAAGCAGGAGGCAGTGCAGGTTTCCTGTCATTCTGTTGCCTTGAGAATCTTGTTTCTTGAGTGTGTTTTTGTCTGTAATGGTCAATAACGATAAAAACAAAACTCGTTGGACTCAAGTGGAGTTTCCCTTGCACCCTGAACCAGTCTCGTTACTGGTGTGCCCCAGTATGGTCATTACTTTTACACCTTCTATTCTGTTCTCTTCACTGCTTATCATATCTCCTAAGCGTATCTATTTTTCTCTGTGCAGCATAGAGGAAACATTCTGTACCACATCTGCATATGGATTGGCAATCGCCCTAATCTTTATGTCACTCATCTGTACCTCTGTAATTAAAGGTTTCCAGTAACCAGCAATTTGGCTGTCTGAGGCAACACTGGTATGTGTACAATCATTTAATAATCCAGGGGTTTATTCTTGGTTAGGTGACCCTTAAAAACTCCTGTGCTGATACTGCCACACTCCTGCTCCACTCATGAGCCACGTGGCATCTGTGACATCCACAGTTTCTTCCCAAGCCCTGCTCAGCCCTGCCCTAAGTCTGTTCATGTCACTCTGTCTCTGCAGGGCCTGACAGACACAATCCCCAGTTTTCAGGTTTTTGGTTGTGCCAGTGCAGTTTTATTGATTTGAATGTACTTTGGACTTGGATTATTTGCTTGTTTGAGCCAGATCATTTGATGACATGCTGGTCAGTGCATGTAATTACAGATCACAGAATCTCAGAATAGCCTGAGCTGGAAGGGACCCACAAGGACCATCCAGTCCAACTCCTGGCCCCGCACAGGATACCCCAACAATCCATGTGCCTGAGAGCATTGTCCAAGTGCTCCTTGAGCTCTGGCAGGAGTCTCCCTGTCTGGACACATTCCACACCCACCTGGACGTGTTCCTGCATCACCTGCTCCAGGTGCCAACACCTTGGCAGGAGGGTTGGACTGGAGGATCCCCAGTGGTCCCTTCCAGCCCGAAGGATTCTGTGGGATGGTGGGAGCCAACCCTGCTTGCGGTCGTGACAGCGTTGTCACCCGGGGTACCTGGGACAGAGGCACTGGGAGCACTGGGAATAGAGAGGCACTTGGAAGCACTGGGAGGCACTTGGAGG
>VWZD01013526.1:474042-508411 GCA_013396695.1 Sakesphorus luctuosus | reverse complement strand
CCCACCTGGACGTGTTCCTGCATCACCTGCTCCAGGTGCCAACACCTTGGCAGGAGGGTTGGACTGGAGGATCCCCAGTGGTCCCTTCCAGCCCGAAGGATTCTGTGGGATGGTGGGAGCCAACCCTGCTTGCGGTCGTGACAGCGTTGTCACCCGGGGCACCTGGGACAGAGGCACTGGGAGCACTGGGAATAGAGAGGCACTTGGAAGCACTGGGAGGCACTTGGAGGCAGTGAAAGGCACTGGGAGGTACAGGGAGCACTGGGAGGCACTTGGGAACGCTGGGAGGCACTGAGAGGTGCTGGGAGGTACTGGCAGCACTGGGAGCACTGGGAGACACTTGGAGCACTGGGAAGTACTTGGAGGCACTGAGAGGTGCTGCGAGGTACTGGAAGCACTGGCAAGTACTGAGAGGCGCTGAGAGGCACTAGGAGCACTGGGAACACTGGGAGGCACTGGGAGCTGTGGGAGCTCCGTGCGGCCCCGCAGCCCGCCGGGCGCCCCTCACACGCCGCGGGTGCCGCTCCCGGGGTCGGGGTGGGGGGCTTCGCACTCAGACGCACCGCGAGAGGGTCAAACGGTCACCCTCATTACCATCTCATTACCATCTCATTAACATTCCTCCTGGTTACCGGGGGCTGCTGCCCCCCCGCCAGCCGTCCCCGCGCGTGCCGGGGCGGGGCTTACAGGGGGCGTGGCCATTACAGGGGGCGTGGCGCGCCCGTTGCGCCAATGGCGGAGCCGTTACCGGGAGTGACGTCAGCGGCGGCGGCGGCTGCACGTGGGCGCGGGGCGGGCGCGCGCAGAGCGGCGCAGAGCGGGCGGCGGGAGCGGCGGCAGCGGCGGCGGAGCTGCTCCTGCTCCTGCTCCTGCTCCTCCTGCTCCTGCTCCTCCTGTGCTGCTGCGCGGCGGAGGGGCCCGACCCGCGCCCTGTCCCCGCCTGGTCCCCTCCCTGTCCCCTTCGCCGTCCCCCTCGCCACCGGCCCCGCGCCCGTGCTCGGAAGGCGGGAAGGAAGGGAAGGACCCGCTCGCCGCGCAGCTGCCCCCCCCTCCTCCTCCTCCTCCTCCTCGCCCTCCACACCGACCATGTCGCGGCCGCTCCCGCTGAACCCCCCGTTCCTGCCGCCCACCTACGGCGTGCTGAAGTCGCTGCTGGAAAACCCGCTCAAGCTGCCGCTCGCTCACGAAGACGGTGAGGCTTCCCCGGCGGGCAGCGCTCGCTCCCTCGGGTTTCCCCTCGCACCCATTCCCGGAGGGCATCGCTGTCCCTTTTTCCCTTCCTCCCACCCTTCCTGTGTCGCCCCCAACCGCGGGGATTGAGCCCCGGGACGGTTCGCTCTAACCTAACGGGGATGAAGGCGGAGGACAGCGGGTGTTTCCTCGGGCGGTGTTGGGTTTTGGGACCCCCACCGGGACTCCGAACAAACCCCTGCCGGCCCCGCATCCCCTCCCCGTTTAGCGGGAGAAAGTTGCGGCTTTCCGCGGAAAAGCGGAGGCAGCGCGGGCAGAGCCGCGCCAAGGATTCTCCGGGATCAAAAACTCAAACCCAGGGAAGGTCTTGCGGAGCCACAAGGCTTCTTTCTTCCTGTATCCTCGGCAGGATTTCACTGTTGCACGAGGTTAAAAATAAAACGCTGCGAAGGCTCTGTGGTTGACAGGAAGCTTTATCAGTTCGGATTCCTCGCAAATCTTGTGGAGATATCAGGCGTTTCCCTTAAAATGTGTGTGTAGGAATCACTGGGAGTTGCAGAAATGAGAAAGGATCAGTTTAACTTCTTCTTTGCTTCTGCCTTTGAGTTTTTCGTTGTGTCTCGTGCACGTCAAAATCGTGATCTGTCACTGCATTAGTAACGTGAAGAAGTGCTGAAATTTCAGGGCTACTTTCCTTGTGAAAGGACCAGCAAGGCTGGGACCTTAATTTAGAAATATGGCACAGCAGCAAATTCTGGGAATTTTAGGTTCAGATTGTTCCTTTTCAACAGAATACACCAACAGCTTCCAGTTTGCTGCCGTGCTGAAATACTCACTTTTAAGTCTGTTGAGTGTTTATTTAAGCTGATATTCAATGCCATGGAATTGTTAACTAAAAATAGAGGGAAATCTCATAGAACATGGTTGGATCCAGCAAAGGTGCTCAGTTGGCATTGACCCCTCATTTCTCTCTCTATCAAGTGAATCAATAAAGTGAATCAGTTTCTCTGCGGGGACTATTCCTTTCTTACCACCTCTGAGTGCAGCAGAGATTATGGAATTAGTAGTAGCTCATGTTTTAATTACTGACCGCTTACATTTTTATTATTTTTTTCTGTTGAAGCATTCGGTAAAGAAAAAGACAAAGAGAAGAAGTTAGATGATGACAGCACTGGTACCACAGTCCCTCAGTCAGCTTTCTTGGGTCCAACATTATGGGACAAGACACTGCCATACGATGGAGACACTTTCCAGTTGGAATACATGGACCTGGAAGAATTCCTCTCAGAAAATGGCATTCCACCCAGCCCAAACCAGCATGAGCCAAGCCCACACCAGTCAGGTCTCCAGCAAGCTACCTCAGCATCACCTTCTGTCATGGACCTCAGCAGCAGGGCTTCTACTTCAGTCCATCCAGGCATGGTGTCGCAGAACTGCATGCAGAGCCCGGTCAGACCAGGTAAATCAGCCCTAAGAACTTCCCCAGGGAATTTGGAAGGAGCCCTCCTCCTCCTCACTGTAAATCAGCACTTCTCCCCGTGCACTTGGCAGGCAGCTTAGAGCCCATAGGATTTGAGTCATTCACACTCCAGAAAACAGAAATAATGGTTCTAGTTATCACTAAGTTGCTCCACCAGGATTTTTGCTTAAATTGTCTAAGGAAGCTGTGGAAATTCCAAGGAGACTTCTTTTCTTTGTTGGTAGCCTTGCTGTTGGCAGGTAAAAAGAGCACAAACAGAGTGGCAGAGATGCCCTATTGTTAAATGAGCAGGGAGGACTGAAAGACAACCTGCCTTCAGTCCATATTTGAGGTGAGAACACAGGAGCGGGCAGTTGTTTTGAAGTTAAAGCTCATTTGAAATTTTGGCCATAATTTTACTCTCTATTGAGCAAAGTAAAATTTGCCACAGGAACTGAGTTTTGGAACTACATTATAATCTTGCTTAAATTGGCGTAAACTGAGTGAAACTCTGACCTGAGTTCATAACTTGCATCTGTAGTCACCTCAAGCTTAAGAAAACATCATGGAGTCCAAGGTCTGGTTGTAATGCACAATTCCAACCCGTTTGATGTCAGTGGAAGTCTTCTATTAGTTTATTAGCACTTGAGATCATCCCTTTAGAGACACGAGTATGAATCCAGAATGTAACTGCTCTGGCTTCACACCAGCATGGCTGAGATCATGGCCAGTGGAACAGTGTCAACACTGAAGTTTGGAAAACATGAAGCTTTGCCTTTTTTCTTAAAAAAAAATAAAAAAATATCAAGAGTGACTTATTTACTGTGCTCTTCTGCTCACACGAGGTGTGCTAGAGCAAACTGTGCTCTTGGCAGCAGGAAACCACTCCTCTACTTCTGCTTGATCCTTTGCCATGCTCAGCGTGCGAAGTCATTGTCAGAATCATCTGATAAGGAGGCAAAATAAATAAATAGAGGTACAAAAGTTGTGGAGCAGGATGAAATAGGAAAGTCTTACAAGCTTGCAACATTGCTGTCTCATTAAAAAGAAATAACCCCCCCCCAAAACCTCTCAAACCTGTCAACAGGCTTCTTGGCCCCCCGTCAGAAGTGTGTGTTTAGTCATGGATTTCATTTACTTTTATGTGGATTTGACTTCGCTTTGTAATTCAGTGTCAAGGCTTTTCATAGTTAACTAATAACTTATAAGGGTTTCCAAAGTTAAAATATATTTGGAGCAGGACATAAAACCCTTTGCTTTTTCTGAGCCAGCTTTAAAAACAGTGCTTGTATCCACACCGTTTTCTGTCGTGTATGCACACACAAAATTAAAAGCAGATAATCTGTCCTCATTCTCTGCTTTTCAGAGGAGCCTGGTTATGAGCCAGGCTTTTAACGATCACCTGTCAGAATTTATTTGTAATTAGCTGTCTGTGTGATTTTTCAACTCATTGATTTTTTTTTAGTTTTTTCCTAAGCCATTTGCAGCTCAGGGTTACGAACTTGCCTCACTGCAATTTTTTACTGTTGTAAAGGACGTCGTGTCTCATGGGGTAGGATAAAACCTCTGAATTTGCAGATACTTTTCCCCACAACGTCTTTCCTTAATGAGAATAGAATTTTTTGTTAAATGTGGCTTTTATAAAAGGGAGCTCATTTCACTTCTTAAATAATATTTTCTTACCACTCATTACAGGTAGGAACTGTGACTTAATTAACAGTGGTCTGGTTTATCATCAGGTCATTGAAATTTTTATGTGCTGTCATATGAAAATCTGACTTTGACGATCAGTTTTGAAGAGAAGATCATCTTACAGTTTAGCATTTGAGCAAGTTTGAGAATATAACAGTATATATTTAAAAAAAAATTGAGCAAAAGTGAACATTTAGGGTTGTCATAAAAGTGCCAAGGCAAATGTGCTGCTTTGAAATATGGAGGTAAATGTTAAAATCATTCCAATGGAGCCTGTTGGTTAATGTATCTTAAGACTTTTAAAATAGATTTTGTTTTTTAAACTGCCACATGAAGAAAGGATGTTTAATTGGTGTGAGCTGCCATTCCAATATGCATAGCTGTTGTGGTGTGTATTGTTATAACAACCCCAGGAAAAACTAGTATAGAGTATACAATTACAATAAAAATTCATTTCATGTGATCTTTTAGGAAAATGCATTTTTTTAGGTGATAGTAGTTCTAAAAATATTTCCTTGGTGTGTCTTCTGACTTTTGCCCTGCATTGGAAGCATGTTTGAGCGTGTGGAGCTGAGGGAAGGCCAAACCCTGTGCTGCTCCTGTCCCTGCTTGGAGGGCTCTGCAGGTTTGGGTGTCACATGCAGTTGGTCAGAATTCCCAGCCTGGTTGGGGTGGGATTCACCTGCACGTGGAGCCCCGAGTGTGAGCAGGGACGTGCCCACGGTGTCTGGGACAGGAGGTTTAATTGTGTGCATGCATGTGTCTGCAGGAGTGAGTGGCATTGCCCAAACATGTTTTATACCATCTCTGGAAATCAGGAAATCTGCACTGGTGGTCTCTCAGGAGTGTCATCAGGCTCAGCTGACCTGGCTGTAGGCAGGACATCACCAAAATCCTCACTGATTCCCCCCCTGCTCCAAAAAAGTAACAACAACAAAGAGAATCTGCATAAATTTATTTGAATATTAACTCTGTATTTCCAGCTCAGATTGTCTGGTCAGTGGAAAAATGTTAAGACTCACCAGTTTACAATCTGCAAAGAATAAAACAAGCATCTACTTCTTTTCTATTTCTGTTAAGGGAATGTACCCATAGCAAGCACTGGTTTTCTTTTGGCAAGGAGAGGCATAGGGCAATGGCTGTTGCAAGATTGGAACTGTGTATTTTCACAGTACTGATTCTGTTAATCAAAAATAGTGGTTTGATTTATTTTTGCATTTTAGACCAATAGTTATTGTCATGTATTGACACTTCTAAAACTTCTTTTTTTGCCCTGGTATATTGGATGCTGGTAGATTGGTAGAAATGTGTAGTCTTCTCAGAAAAAGGTTTTCAGATTTTATGAAGCTTTTGAAATAACTCATTACTGCAAACACATTTTTGTGGTTCTTCATCTGTTGCACACCTTGTGTTGTCTTTTGCCATGTTTTTTGATGGAATGTAAATCTCCATTTAACAGCGGAGCCCTTAAGGAAATTTGGAGTAATTATTAGCAGGTTTGCAGGTAACCAACTGATGTTGCTTTTTACCTGGCTCTTTCCCTGTATAGCCCTGAGGGGAATGACTGGGGCAGGTTCTGTAAAGGGTTTGTTGGTGTGAATTAGAGTTCAGAAGCATCAGCTAAGCCTGGTGGGATTTTGTAGTTTAGATCTGAGTTCTCTGTTTGCCTCCAAAGCCTTGGATGTGGGGCCGTGTCCCAGGGATGCTGCTGGCACAGGGATGGATAACCAGGTGTTGGTTCTGCCCTGCTCCCCGAGGAAGATGGGGCTGTGGGAGACTCTGAGAGAACTCCCTCCTTCTCTGTGTTCCATGATGGCGGGTTTTGGTCTGTGTTGCCTGGATGGCTGTGTGCCTTCAACTACTTGCCAAAGATTATTTAAGGAAAGAAAAAAAAGGAAAAACAATCTTTGTAATCTGCTGCAGAAATATAACTCTGTGCAATACCTGCGAGTCTTCACTTTCAGTTATAAAAAAATATTTAGGGGCACGTTAATCAAAAAGCTGAGAACTGTTTGCATGTGAAGTGTACTTATACCTCTCACCCCCCTAGGAACACAAAGATTTTTATTAAATATCATGATTTGTTTATTCAGCAGAGATATTTCCATGCAGAGTACAGTATGGACTCGATGATCCTTGTGGGTCCCTTCCAACTCAGAATAGTCAGTGATTCTGTGATCTGTATCCATCACCTCTCGCTTCCCACAGGCACTGAGCTGTGTGACTGACACCAGGCAGGGTTGGGTGGCTTTTGGCGTTTTCTTGGAGCTCCTGTTTGTGACAGGCACAGCAGCCAGCTGGGAGAGGTCTGTTCTTGCTCCATGCAGGCTCCTGGCTGGATACTGGGGATGACTTGGTGCAGGGGCAGCGCAGAAAGGGTGTGTGTGCAACACTCCCTTTATTGCAGCCTCCTTTCCTTCCCTTGTGTTCCTTAACGTGACCTCCTCCTCCTCCAGCCATGCAAGAGCGAAGGGCGGTATTCCCAGCCGCCAGCCTGCCCTGTGGAATCCTCTCCTAAGCTTTAATAATCACTGTTTACAAGCAGGAAGGTGTTGCATGAGCCCCCCTCTCTCTG
The DNA here is from genome assembly GCA_013396695.1 of Sakesphorus luctuosus. Taxonomy (NCBI): domain Eukaryota; kingdom Metazoa; phylum Chordata; class Aves; order Passeriformes; family Thamnophilidae; genus Sakesphorus; species Sakesphorus luctuosus. The sequence continues at coordinate 501,494 of VWZD01013526.1, read as the reverse complement.
AGGCAAAGGGCTCTACCTGTGGCACCAAGAGGAGCTGGGAATTTCCTGACCTTTGGTCTCCCACGTGACAGTGGGAATGACCAGCTCAGCCACCGTGGGGCTGGTACAGGAGCTGCTCTTCACATTGAGCCTCACGTGAGGCTCCGTGTGCCTGCAGGACCATGTGCCCAGGCACGTGTCCCTGCCCTGTGCTGCGCTGCCATCACCACCAGCCCATGCCCAGACCGCACTGAGATGGAAAAGCTTCGCTCTGGACTGCCACAGCAAGGGAGGTTCAATCTGCAGACAAGCCTCACAAGCTCTCTGGATCAAAGGGAGATGCAAAATATATTCAGGCAAATATTAAAAATAGCCTGTCACATGATAACGGGGGGAAAAAAGTGCTGAACGCACAAGGCTTGTTAATGCTGGAAGCAAGAACGCTGTGTCTCCTTCAAGGGAGCTAATTTTAATATTCACTGTTAAATGTTGATTATTGGTTAAATAATTGCTCGACTGCATGAAGGAACTTGAAGCTAATTCAGAGTTGAAACAGTAAACAGCATGAAATAATCCTGTGTGTTATGCTGTGCTTTCAAATACCCATGGCCTGACTCTCCAGGTCACTTCAGGAATAGTGAATTCTACACAGATAGAGCTGCTTGGGCGAGTGAGGGCTATCCAGAGTTAGGAAGAGGATACACACAGGGAACACTTAGGATAGTTTTGGTTTTGGTGTTTTTTGGTACCCTTAAGCAGTGTCTGAGTGTCAGACTTGTTGCAATTACCTGGAACAAGCACAGTGTCTTTCTCAGAGCTTTGCCTCCCATCTCGAAGTGCTCTGGAGAGTGATTGCATGATTCTCAGTGCAGTGATTTGATTTTATTTAAGAAGCAAGTACACCCTGAAGTCTTTCATAAAACAACACATATAGTGAAGAGGGCAGACCTCATCAGGAGATGTATACAAAGACATTGATGTTATCTGATTAGATGAAGCTACTTAGAAACACATTAAATTGTTCAATCTCTACATATTTATATGACAGCAAATTGGCAGTTGTGGGAGCTGCAGTGGCCAGATTCTGCCAATTAATCTCAGCAATAAGTACTTTGCTCCTCAAGGGGTCTCACTGATTTCTGTGTGGCTCAGCAGGCAGGCAGCTTGTTGACTGCTCTCCCTCAGCTCCCAGGTGGAGCAGCAAAATGTCACCATTCACTCTCTTGTCATTCATCTTTCCTGATTTTTATTTTTTTTTTAATGAGGGGTAACAGCTCTCAGTGCACCAGTGGAATTTTCACAGGATGAAAGGACATAGTCACCACCAGCAAAGAGGACTTCACAGCATTATGAAATCAGAAGCTTATTTGCCTGGCAGTGCGACTATTTAGTATTTATATTGTACAAACATGATCATAAATTTCCTTTTTTTCTTTTCTTAAGCCTTCCTTTCGTAACAAATAAAATAGGTTTTCAATATTTTGGCTGAATTTCACAGAAGACTGGTGATCAGAAAAAATTATTTCAACTAAGTTACATTCAAGGAAAACTGTGGGTTGATCTCTTCTACATTAAGTAGATAATGAAAGCTCTGAAAAAACCCATTTGCTTAAACCTCAAATCTGTTCCATTTAATGGACTAAGTTATGCATAATGACTTGGTGTCGGAAATGAGTGTAAAATGCACAACTGTCACAATGAATGTACAACAAACAGATTTTTGTAGCTTGTATCATCTTTTTTTGGTGTTAAAGAAGTTCTCTGTTCATCACAAAGCTGAATTTGGTCCTGAGAGCTTCAGAGCTACTGTGGGGAGAAATAACACAGAGGTAGGTAAGGCAACATGTGTTTGCAGGATTTCTTTGTGTTCTGCTGGGGCTTTGCATAACTGAGGTGTTACCTGTCGAGTTTTAAACATGTGCAGGTTATTGTTCAACCTCTCATAGTTCTGACACTCTTGAAGCTGTTGCACAGTTCTGCTTCTCTGTCCTGTTCTCACAATTAAATCTTACAGGGCTAAATTTGGCCCAGATTTTCATTGTGTACCATCCAACACACCATGGCTTAGCTCCTCTGATGTGGCACAGTCTTGCTCCAGGGTCCTCTGCTCAACTTTGAGAGAATCAGCTTTAGCTCTTCATCTTACTTGTATTATTCTCTTGTTCATATTATTTGCCATTTAATTAAAACAGGCATCGAGCATCTTGAAGCTCTTTGCTTGTATTTTGGTGTATGGTTGCTGGTAGGAGGAAGAAGAATTCTGATTTCTTTAGGATTCTAGAAAACTGAAGCTCCTTCTTAACTGGAACACAAATCTAGATTATTACTGAAACAAAACCTGTCAGGAACCCACAGGTCAATGCATTAACATACATTTACTACAAGCAGAGGAGGATTGAACTGGGCCAATAACTCACCTGTAACACAATGCCATCCTTAGATATGTAGGGGTATAAGCAGAGAGGCAAAAATACAGAGTTGGGCAAAGATTTGTTGAGAATGAAGAATGGTTTAAAAAAAAAGTGCTCTTTTCCAATTAGCCTTAGGGAGCTCAGCTTGCTGTAAATTCTTTGTTCTGGAACATGGCTGTGGACAATAGGTCAAAGATTAAGTAATTCATTACAGAACTGGTTGGTTCTCCTGAATTTAATAAACAAATGAATGAGCAGGGTTCTCTGTCCATAGCAAGGTCCATGACTTTGTGTGGCAATTACTGGATTTGAAGTTTTATTTAAAACACCTCCAAGGCCTCCCCACTTACTTAATGTGTATGTAGACATTGGTGTATTTGAGGTGACCTGGTAGCTTAGCAATCCTGGTACAGCTGAAAGCACTCAAATTAAATGTGGAGAGGAAGGAAACTGTAAATTGCATTTTGAAAAAAAATGAAGGAACAATAACATGAAACTTCAAAGCACAAAATGCTGCAGAAGTGTGTTTATTGAAGCAATCAATATTTTTAGGGCAGCGAGATTACCGAAATAATAGCACTAAACCTTCTTGGAGGAGAGGCTGCAGAACATAAAGCCCAGGCTCAAGGCAAGAGGGCTGCACTGAAGCAGAGGAGATGACTTAAATCAATTTAGTCATTTTTACAAACTCCCCCTTGCAACATTTGGAAATGAGTCTTTCTCCAGCAAGAAGCCTGCTTAAAAAACCAGCTGTGCGCTCAGCTTAATGCTTAGTAAGTCAGAACTGAGCGCTCAAACCTGAATCGTGTTCCTCATCAAAACAGAGAGGGTTAAACTGCCTTCATTTGAAGGATCCTGAAGCAATCAGCCATAGCTCTGTTCCCTCTTTGTGCTGCATAGTGGAAATACGGATGTTGGGGAGGTGTGTGATCCCTGCAGCTGGGGGGGCATCGCCCTCCTGGGGCTGCAACTCCTGCAGTTCTTGCCTGCTGTGACAGATGAGCACTGGGGTATTTTATATTTATTTTTTTTTAGCCTGGTTTTCTATGAAAGCAAACCAAATCCAGTCATGCTAGGTATGTGTGGCCTCTTGCCTGTTCCTGCTTGCTGATTTTTGAGTATGCTGGCTGATTTTAACCACATGTGGCACAAAAGTTGCGATTCTGAAGGAATAATTACAGTCCTAAAATTTCATGAAAACAGGTGAGGGGATACAGGAGTGGATATGGGATGGGAATATGTTGCTGAGCAGGAAGAGTAATGTAAATTTGCTTTTTCTCCATCAGAAAATTTACATAAGACCTTTGAAATGCCTGATCCGTGTGAAATGCTTCTAGAAAAGCTGACAGCCTTTTAGACACCATGAGATGTCAATTCTCTTTGAGAAAAGAATCTGCAAGAAACCAAAATTAATTGGATTAGTGTGTGTTGGAGGCAGGGGGGGTGGTCACAAATTTTTTCCCACCATTATTCTTCCTTAGAAATCCTCAGCTTCCCAAGTTTTGTGATTATATGAGACTCTGAGGTTTCATTTAAAAAGCAAAGTAAGTAAACCAGCTATAAGGTTTGTGAATAAGATCTGTGAGGTTCTGATCCTGGGCAGTTGAATGGTCTTGATCCTCTCTGAAGCTGAGCACAGTTATTTTACCTAAAAACTATCTAACTTTCACATGACCTTGCAATATCCTGTTCCTCTTGTGCAGCAGAATCGCCCCAGCTCTGCTGCCTTGGTTGGAACTACCTTGTGGTGAGATAACTCGGATTTGAGGGCTCTTATCACGACTATTGCAGTATCACAGGAGGGCAAGTGTCCAAGTGACCTTGTGTGCCCATCTCCCCATTCATCCTGCACAGCACTGGGAAACTTTCCACTCTGCCACCGGGGGCTGGGCTGGAGGGAGGTTGGGAGTGAGTGAGGAACAGGGGAGAGCAAGAGTGGGCTAAAAATGCTGAGGGATCAAAGAGGAAAAGTGGGTCGTGCAGGGTATGTGTGCTGGGAGGAGGGACAGGGGAGCACAAGCGAGGGGAAGATTTGTTTTCCCATTGGCTTTTCAAAGTTGTGCAATTTAAGAATTGGATTAACCTGATACGACTTTGTTTTTCTGCCAGATTAGATATGTTGAGTTTCTTGGCTTTGTGAATTGTACAGTACATTGTGTGCTGTAAAATATGGGTGTGTCGGGATAACGCTGGAGTGACACAACCCGCTCTCGGTGTAACGCAGCACTGCTGGGTGGATCCCCTGCTCCCTCAGTGTCCCATTCCCTCTGCCCCAAGCACATGCTTGTTAGGCATTTACAGATCAGATGGAACCTCTCTGTGTCCCTGCATTCTGGTTCCAGATACCCTTTTGTGGGAAGGGATCACTTACCTGAGGTCCAAAAGCCCATTTGGTCTGGCAGTAGTATATGTGACATGAAGTGTCTTTAAAAAAAAAAAGTTGTGTGAAAAGATACTCAAGAGTTTCTTCCTGCTTCCTCACTCAGGATTAATTTGGAGAGAGTTTATTGGGAAATGTCACAATTTTTTTTTGTGTGTTAATGCTGAAACATTGCCTTGAGCTTAACTTTGGAAGAGTGAAAAATCAGATACAGATCTGAAATAACTGCAACTGCTGAGCTCACTGTTTTTTGAAGTACACCACAGCAGCATATCAGTGTCAAAGTAAAATTTTCACAGCATTATATGTTTGCTCAATGGTTTGTTGTGTTTTTTTCTTTTTTTTTTTTCTGCTGCTGCATTCATCCTGAGATAATTTAGTTTGGTGTATCCTTTTCATACGCTGGGCTGGCCCCATGGAATAGCCCAATTCTCTTTGCTTATGGCAGGGTGAGGGTGCAGTAATGCAACTGGGCAGCTGAGGAAGGGTGGCCACAGTCACAGCCTGTCCAGGTGCGTGATCCTCTCATTAGCAGAGAGTGCAGACTTTGGGGAGTGAAACTCCAAATACCTTAGGACACCATTGTTTAATTCCCACTCTTGATTTCCAGACTTTTCCAGGGACCTCAGCTACCCAAGCAGGTTAGTGATGAGGGACTGATAGATGTACACTGAAAAATGAGGAGTTAATTCCCCTGCCTGTAGTGAACATTGTTTCCCTTGGAGGAGAAGAGCATAAATAAGAGATCAGGTTAATAAGTCACATATCTGGACTGTGTCATGCTCCTCAGCCATGTGCTGTGACAGTGCTTTACTCCACTAATTCACAAAAGCAAAAGGCAATGAGGCTCACTCAGCAGTTGAAGGTTTTTCTGAAATGGAGTAGAATGGTGATTGAACTATTTTTTGAGCGCTACACCATCACTCAACTCTATACTTACATGAGAGAACTGGGAAAGAGTGCAATGTATTTAAAGTTAACGTGCATATCTACCTTCTGAGGAGATTAAACCACAAGCCTTTAGTTACAGATGTTGCACAGCTGTGGTTTGGGTGTCTGCTTGAACCACCTGAGTTATTGGTGCCTTGACACTTCAAAAATCAGGGCATGGATTGTCCAGGCTCCAAGGCCTGATGTTCATGTATCCATAGTCACGGGGCTGCTCTCGGAAAGGCTGATCTTTCAGCTGGACTGGACTCATCACCAGGTTTAAGAAACACTTCCCCAAAGTCTCTTATCTGCTCAGTTTTCTCAGTGCGACACGGTTGATGTCATCGTTGAAGATTGTGGCAGTCTCTGTCCTGGAGCTGCTCCGAACACGTGCAGGGGAGTCATTAACCAGAGGGGAGGAAAGAGCTGGAGGTGTAGTTGTCAACTCGTGTGTGTCTCTGATTTCACCAGGTGCTGCACGTGTCCCATTTATCAATTTATTTCTGTTAGAAAGTAAACAAATCTCATTTTTCTTAGGTACTCTGCTGACTGTTATAGCTGAGTCTCTTATCTGCAGCAGGGATGTACTTCTGAGGGCTTGCGTTTGGGGGCTTTTCTTTCTGCCCCCACATGCAGCACACTCTCACGGGACATGTGCAGCTCTGACTCGGGCCAGGGATGCTTGTTGTCCATTCTTAAGTCACTTATTTAAAAATATTATTGCCACTACTATCGAAATACAATACCTGATCATCAGAGCAGCTTCTAGCCCATTAGACTCTTCATGTTTTTCAGACTGAATCCTTTGGCCAGATTCTGACTCACTTGATGAGTGTTTCTCTGTGTTCAGTAGTGCCACTGGGGGGTTGTTCAGGTGGTGTCAGCACACTCTGAGCCCTGGAGGATGTCCTGGACCACCTGGGGCCACCTCCTGGGAGGCCTGAGCACCTCTGAGTCTCCTCAGGGTGAAATTCAGGGTGACTCAGCATCTTGCATTGTTGAACCAGTGATGGGTAGCTCTCAGTCCTGTACAGTGAAATGCCTTTTCCAAATCAGGTTCTCTCAGGATCACTGTCTGTAACTCCCTGAAGGAAGTTCTGGCCAGGTGGGGGTTGGTCTCTTCTCCCAGGCACTCAGCAATAGGACAAGGGGGCACGGGCTCAAGCTCTGCCAGGGGAAATTGAAGTTGGAGAGCAGAAAAAAATCTTTGCAGAGAGAGTGCTCAGGCATTGGAATGGGCTGCCCAGAGAGGGGGTGGATTCCCCATCCCTGGAGGTTTTTAAGGTGAGCTTGGCCGTGGCGCTGAGTGCCATGATCTGGTAAAGGGACTGGAGTTGGCCCAAGGGTTGGACTTGATGATCTCGGAGGTCTTTTCCAACCCAATCGATTCTGTGATTATGATCTGCATGTGGAAGGAGCTGATGGTGTGTAACTCTAGTGGAGATCCAGCTGCATGCTGGGTGCTCAGCACCCCAGTGGAATGAGCCCAGTTAACACTAAAACACAGCCCTGGAACCCCCAACCTTCAGGCAGACTCCCTGAGCAGTTTGTTGCTGCCCGTGGCTGGTTGTTTCCCACTTTCTCACGTTCTCCCCGAGCCGCTGCTGTACAGTCTGAAGATCACATTTAAGCAGCACAAGGAAATCAGCTTGGCCCGCCAGGCTGCTCCATCACGTGGCTGCAAATGTGTTCACTCTGTTCTGCCAGATTATGGCTGGCTGAGCAAAATACAGTGGAGCTCTGGGCTGCTGGCCAAGCTTTTATTTCAGTTTGGAGCTTACAGCCACATATTTGCTATTTGGCAGGACATCCACTGGGGTATATTTGGATAGTAATCTAGCATTGTTTTGCTGCTTTTTTCTTCTCCCTTTTTTTTTCTTTTGGTGATTTTTTTTCTGTTTGTTTTAATGCACATAGATAGTATAATCCCAACATTTACTTGGGCCAGTCTGTACAGGATTTCACCGTGTGCACCGTTATGTATGTGCACTCAGAACTCGTAGCCATGACCTTTGATAAATATAAGTCAAAGCAATTAACTTTCTTCTATTGAAAAATGCTGGATGTCCTACTCTTTGCCCCCTCTGTGCCGATAACAGAGCTGTGTTGTTACTCTTTCCAAGATCAAAAGCTTCACTAGGGTTTGATTGAAGTCCAATTATGGAAGGAAGTAGCTGTGCTGGAGCTCTGAAAATAGCAATAATTGTTAAAATAATAAAGTTTGTCCTTGTGTGTCTTTATAATATTTAAAACTTCTTTTGGGGGGAAGGGGGTGGCTTTCCTCTAGTTTTTAAAATGAAATGTTAGCAAATGTCTTGGGAAAATAGGAGTGTGCTATTAGAAGAACAAGTATCCCTCGCTGGATTTCTCACTTCAGTTCTGTTCTCCACCCCAAGTTGCCTTCCTCAGAAGCTGTTTGCCTGCAGCCTGACTCATGCAGGAAAATAAAGCTGGATTTGATTTTTAGCTGTATGGGAAACTTTGGGTTTGGGGGTATAAAGGCTTTATGAAGCAAACTCATTTTTTTTTCTCTGAAACAAAAAAAAATGGGCTTTTCAAAATACAGTGTGTTTTGGAAAGTTGGCTCTGGGTTTGAAACCCCAACATCTCCGAGGGCACCCATGTGTAAAAAATAGTGGAAAAAGACATAATGCTTGAGGAGGGGGGACAAAGTATGATGGCAAGTGGGGGTATTTGAGGAGCAGTTCCTGTTACTTTATGAAGGGACATCTCTTGAAACACACTGAGGGAGTTGGTTGGTTTGTTGAGCCTGGAAACCTGTTTGTAGGGCAACTTTATCAGCAACCTGAGCTGTCTCTGAGCAGAGCAGTACTGGCAAAGCTGAAAGACTTTTCCCCAAATCTGTACATTGTTGTTTGGAATGTAAAAATGTATGTTTGCTTTTCTCTGAGTCTTTCCTGCATCCTCAGAGACAAAAGAACTGACCTGGTGATGGGACTCACCTGGAGGCAACTGACAGAGCTTCAGCAAGGGAGGGCTTGGGTCTTGATGTTAAACCTCAGCATGTCTAAATGCCTGTTTATCAGTTGTTTAGTTCATTTAAACATCAATGTGAGTAAATGGAAATGAAGATGGTAACATGGACAGTGCACTGATTGCTGTAGGGGCTCCTTTGGTGGTTATAGAGCTGTGACTGGTTTGAAATTACAGCAAGATTTTACCAGGGTTTGTTTTCGTTTGTGTGTGTGTTTCTTTGTTTGTTTTAACTCTCACACTTCCACACTCATCTGGTATAGGTAGGAAAAGATAATCCTTAAGCAAAACCCAACCCTTTTGTACTTGTGTCCAGCCAACTGAACTCAAAATCACTAAATACTCAAGTAAAATCTTTGCATTAAAGAGAAATGGTATAAGCCCAGAGGATTGTATACAGCAGGACTAGGATGTTCTTGGCCCCTTAAATTAGGACAGATCCTGTTAATTCATTCATTTAAGCCTTACTGTTATGCTCTCTCTGCTGCAGTAAGAATTATTAAATTTTTCTTCATTTACTTAAACACTTTTTTTTAAATCATCTATTTATTCTGATCGTAAGACCTTTCTAAGTATATAACATCTATAAAATACTCTGCCTTTTCAGTTCCTGCTCTTACTGGGTTGGGATGGATCTTTGGAACACAAACTGCTTCATTGCCTTCTGGAAATGTTAGGTGTCAAAAAACCAGCCTGAGCAAGAGGTACCCTGTTGTTCAGCTCAAAGGTGTTTATTCATCGACAGCTCTCAGAAACAGCCCTGCCTGATCTCTGGGAGCTGCTGAAACTCATCAAGCAGGTTCCTGCTCACCAATTATCCAGTTAAGCAGAAAGAGGAAAGGTGGTTCTCTTGCTTGTTTTTTCCTTGGCTAAGTTTAACCTGTCCTTCCCCAAGCTGGAGTAGTTGTGGATGTGCATAACATGGGAATGCAGCAGTGAGAGTAAGAAGAAAAAGGGTTAGAGGGGGCCTCTGATCTTTCACAGGATCAAACTCATCAGGATTTGCATCCTTCAGGTGGGCAGAGACCTGGAGTTTTCCAGCATAAATCTAGAGCATTCTGATTCTCAGCTGAGTCCTACCCAACGTCCCTTAAGCAGCTTTTTTGTGGCACTGTTAACAAAACATTAAAAAAAAATAAAAAAGTTCCCCCTCCAACCAAACCCCTCCCCACTCCAAACCCAGTAATGAATGTTTCATTGCTGCCAGAGCAAATTTGTTGATTCCCAAACAGTCCTGCTGTGAAGACTTAAATTGCTTGCATAATAAGTGCTGCAGATAATATAAAAAAAAGCTCTTTCTAGTAGAGTTCTGGTTTCCAGTACATATTATAAGAATGAATAAATGCTCAGGTGATACAGCTGAGTTGTCCACATCTGACTGTCTCCTCCATTGATGTCTAAGACAGGACCTGTGCATGATTGTTTGATGGCTATCAATACTAGATGTGTCTGCATGGAATTCAGGGGGATTGTCAACTGTGACAGTGAAGTTTTGAATCAAATAACTTTGCTCATGATTATTGAAAATGGTACATGAGTGAGTAGGATAAAGTGAAAAGATATTCTCAATTCCAGTAGAGAGCAAGAGGGTTAAATGGCTTTTCTGAGTTGCATTAACAAGTAGTAACTTGGTAATACTTTTCTTTTTTCCTTCCTGCTGCCTGCCCAAGAAACAGTTCTGTGAGCAGCACAGTCTCTGTGGGTTCTCTGTGTGTGATGAGATTTTTCATTTACATGGTTTTCACTGACCTTGTTATCAATATGTGTGGATACCTCTCTGCCAAATTGGTTTGAAATTGGCCAACGATTGCCAGAGTTGTTGGGGGGGAGCTGGACAGACACATGAACAGCACGATTTTACAAAACTCATTTCTCTAGGAAATGGAGCTGAGGACTAACTGTCAGCTACTGGGACATTGAATTGAAGTTTGCAAAGTGATTGAAGGAACTGAAAGGCCATTTGATAACTTAATTCTGTACATGGCTGTTAAGCAGGTGCATGAGATACAGTTCTTGCTCACAGGTTGGATCCACACTGGCTGATTTCCATCTGCTCAGGACCTGTTTGCAGAAGTGAAGGGTGATTTGGTGACTGCACTGATTGTTTTGAAAGTGACTGGAAATGCTTAGGAATAAGCAGATAGAAATACCCACCAGCTCAGGCTGTGGCAGAGCTTGATCTGGTGGTCTGAGCTGTGCTGGCAGCTGAGTGGTCTGGGGAATAACCTTTGACTATAGGTAGGGCTTTTCTCTCTTTTCCTGAGTAGCCTGAGGGTGTAACTGAGTATTTACTACTGTTCCACATTGCTTTTTATATTTTTTAAAGGAAGATCCATGAGTTGGAATGCATGTTAATAACAAAATTGAATAGAGCCTTTCCATCATCAGGATTTTATTGAGTTTTTTATTGCATTGGCCCCTCAAAGACCTTATCCAGGCAGCCAAATGGAGGCAAAAGAGGCAGAGCCAAATTCCTGGGTTACTGAGGAAGGAAGAGAGCTGCAAAGCTGGGTGATCACCTCATCCCTAAGCAGCTTGGACAAACTTCTGCTTCAGTAGATGCTTCTTCCAGGCTGCAGGTTAAGCAGGTGAGGGGGTGTGTGGTGGTTGGGCAGCAGCATCTAAGCTGGGTGTGAGTTGGGTGGAATGTTGGTGCATAAATAGCCTGGGCATGAGGAAGCAAGATGTTTTCACCTGTGAATAGATGAGTTACTTCTGCTGAAGTGCACAGGAACACAGGGTTAGCTTCTGCAGGAAGAACACATTAAAGGTGGCAGAAAACATCTTTATTGTGAGACCAGCCTTTAATTTATTCCTGAAAATCTGGAGCACCATAAATCTGTCAGTGCCATTTTCTTTATTCCTTCTGCCACATTTTAAAAAAAAAAAACTTTTATATGACACAGCTCTATTTTGTGTAATTTTTTATATGCACAATGCAGAGGGCTTTAGAATAGCTGAAGAAAAGCAGCATATCTGAGTTTAAGATAAAATAAGATGATCCCTGTGACAGAGACAGCAGAAATTATGTGATACGACAGTTGCTGTAGCAACACCACCTACTTGGTGAAAATCAGAGTTAACAGGAGTGTAAAAGGTAAAGCCCACATAATTTTCCAAGCCTGTGAATTGCTGCCCTCAGCTTGCAGTGCTTTCCAGCTCTCCAGTGTTCCTCCTTCCATGTGGGCACAGAGACACCTTTTTCCACTTGGCCAAGTCCTGCACTCCCCATCCTGTGCTGGGCAGGGACACACAGGGGGAGTTCTGCAGTGCCTGTGCCTGCAGGTGGCCTGGGAGTAAGAGGAGAGAATAGAAGGGATTGTGTCCTGTGCTGTCCTCCCCCCAGACCTCCCAAAAACCCTGCACAACAAATATACAAGGCCTGTGCTGTCTCACAGGTGTCCTGCACAGAGATGGGGTGACCACCAGTGAGAAAAGGAAGGCAGGCAGACAGTTCACCTCTGTAGGAATCAGCTTGTAATAAAGCACTGGTATTTTTAATATGAATTATTGTTGTAGGAGCTGAAGGTCTCAGGGATAAGTACACTGGTGCTTTCCCCTCTCCCAGATAAATCCCAAATAGTGGTTTATTACCAGTGATGTGTTGCCTATGAAGGTAGGAAAAGTCAGAGTTTGCAGTCAGAGTAGTGCTGAGCTGGTTGTCTGGGTGCACAGCACACAGGGAGCTCTGTTCCCATCAAATGTCCTGGATCCAAAGGGTTTCCTTTAAAGAAATGTTCTGGCTCACACTTTTCTTCATGATAATTTTCAAAGGACAGGGTCCTCTGTGTTTCTGTCTCTTTAGACAATGCAGACACCCAGGTTTAAAAGCTCCCATATGCAGTGAACTGATCAGTGATTTGCCAGTGCGTGTTGGCCTCAAGGTTACACAAAAAATACATTTTTATTTTGAAGATATTCTTAAAATATATTGACTTAATGTCTTATCATTAATTGGCAGTGGAGAGCCATGCTGTGTGTGACAGCAAAGTAAAACCTCCATTATTTGTGAATTGTGGAAAAAGAGTTTAGAAGGAATGGCAGTTCTCAAATGGCAGTTGAGTTTCTCTGATCCCTTTTGCTGAGATGCCTCCTGGAGGCATCACAATAAATGCACCATCAATAAATGGAAGGAGGTTCAGCTTTAGTGCCTTGGGGCATTTTAATTTCGTTTTTGACATAGTTCACCATCTCCACAGGTTCAGCATGCCTGTTGCATTCAGGGCATGCATCAGTGGTGTGTTCACAGACTCATCTGGGGTTATGGGCAGTTTGCAGAGCAGGTCACAAGAAGGAAAACAAGCATTAGCATTCCAGGATTTCTTCAAGAGATATTCCATCACCAACCTTTGTCACTGCCTCTGTTTTTAAAAGATAATTGGTATGTGTTGATTTTTCTGGTCAAAGTGAGGTGCAGAAATGTCTGCAGGCATTAGTTTGGGGTTTGATGCTCCTCAGCACAGCAATTTCTTGCCATTTTCATGTGCTCGACTCCATCATGTTTAGAAGTGAATTTATCAGACAGTGTCTTGCCCAGTGTTCAGTGTTGTAATTTCTTTTAATCATTTGAAGTTCCCAGTTTTTGTCTGTGTCTGTGCCACCAAACCCTGTATTATGCAGCAGCTGTAAAGTAGTTACAGACACACAGGTAAAATGTGTATTCCACAGCCTGTTCTCCTGGAATTTTCCCTAAGCCATTGTGATGTGTTCCCCTCCTCCTCTGACCCCTTTTTCAGCCTACCCAGGCCTAATGCATCTCTATACTTTATAAATGAAGATAAACATAGCAAAAGAGAAAAATGTACAACCACTCACCCTTGTGCTTTCTTTCTGTGTGCTCCTTGGGAATGAAACTAGTATATAAAGGCAAATTAGATCTCTGCAGCTATTGGGCTGTAACAAACCAAATAGAATTTTTTGTGTTTTGTTGCTTATTTGGGATTTTTTTTCCAAAACATGTTAGAGGATCCTAATTTAAGGCAGAGAGAAAATAAAATGTACTCAGTCTTACTTAGAAGGTTATGGGAACAGCGTGTTCCCATTCTGGCATCTTTAATTCTTAAAATGTGATTATTTTATATAAATTTCCCTCCATAAATTGTCACATAAAGAGTGGACTTTTAGCAAAAGGTAAAATGGAAAAAAAAAATTAAAAATTAAAAGCATCTGCAACAAATAGTGCAGATTTGTGTGCAGAGAGCACATCAGGAGAGAAGCTGAGATTTTCAAGTTGCTGTAACTCTGCCCAGTGACCTCTTTTTCTTGAGGGATACATTCTGAGTGGTGCTGATAAGCATCTGTTGTCTGCCTCTCAGGTTTGCCATTAGCTACTGATGGGGAGGCAGAGGAAATGTTCCTCCTTCACGTGGCTTTGCCATGCCATTTGAAATCTCACTTGGCTGTGTTTTGATAACACACCCAAGCAAGAAGGGCTTGGGTACCAACCTGGGTAATAGATCCCTGAGTCACGGGTGGCATTTGCTGTCAGGATTACAGGATGGCTTTTTGCAAGACCTGTTTACTGGCTGGGAGCGTGCTGTGTTGGGTACACAGATAAATAGAACAATGGGAGAGGAACTCACTTGGAGAGCACATGAACCCATCTTGAGGACAAGGGTTGTCTTTGTTTGGAGCTTTATTCCACGTGAGGGCATATTTGTGGATGGTGAGGCTGTAACAAGGTGAGGGTCTCCAGGCAACTGGTGACAGCACAAAAGGAAACAGCCTCAAGCTGTGCCAGGGGAGGTTCAGGGTTTCTTCACTAAAGAGTAGTTGGGCATTGGTCAGACTTTGCACCCTGGAGGTGTCCAAGGAATGACTGGACATGACATGGGCTGGGTGACAAAGTAGGGATTGGGCACAGGTTGGACTCGATGGTCTTGGAGGGCTTTTCCACCCTAAATTATTCTATGATTCTGTGCCATCTCAGGCTGTTACCTGAAGCAATGGCCCTATCTAGAATCTGCTGGTGATTAGTTTATTAAAACTGTAATTGTCCAAGGAAAGGAAAATGGATCTTTTGGCTCTTTCAAAGCATGTTGACAATTCTGATGTTTCTCTGGAACCTTCCCTTTAAGAAAAGAAAAAAATACTGAAATTTCGAGGAACCTTACTAATGAAAATATGCCAAAGGATGTCATGCAGCTCCAGTACACCAGAGAATATCAGCATCTTGAAGTGAGACATGCTTCAAAGCCAAATGTACATCTCTTCAGCTTCTCTTCAGGCCCTGTCCCCACTGAATGCAATCTTGGCTGATCTTTGTAAGGAAAGCAGCATCCTGGAAAAAAATCAGAAAGGCTTTTAGAAATGTTGTGGATTTTATGTTTTCCAAGAATTTTTAAATCCCTTCGCAATCAAACCCTCTGTTTCTGTGTGTAGCACTTCTGCAAGGGAAATGTTCAGAACAGGAACAGCTACTGTCAGGTGTCTTGCAGGGGTATTGTGGAAGGCAATAAAAGTTTGATTTCCTGGTTGTTTTTAGAAATGGGGCCTTGATGATACACGGAAGTGCAGCCAGAAGGCTGGTTGGGTAGAGCTTTCAGAGTGTGGATCTTACAGAAGAGTAGACTCTTAAGTCCAGGGGACAGTGGAAAATTTTACCTGCTGATGCCTCATATTTGTTTATCATTTTTGAAGGGCAGAACGTTCCTGCCCCAGCAGGCAGAGTATGCACACCATGTTAACCACATGCAGGAGTTGCAAGTCAAGCCCTCAAAGGTCTGCACTGGACTGAAGGCCACGTGTTCAGCTTCAGACACCAAACCCCCTCCCTTGTCTGCTGGGAGATGCAGCTCTAATTCCATTATATCCTCTCTTTCCCCTTTTCCCATTCTGCAGGCAAGGGCAGCCCAGCTCTGGGTTGAATCAGGGCTGTATCAGGAAGGAAGTGGGTGTCTGTAGGATCTTAGATCTTGACCTCATTTACTGCAGATGTGTGCGGATGAGGGAACGGCAGGAGCAGAAGGGAACAGCTGGCAGGAAGGACAGAAGGATTTTGTCTGAAGAGACTGGACTTTGTGCAAGTTTCAGCAGAATTCTGATCAAGTCCTTTGATTATATGAGTGTGTCACTGTGTGTTTGCCTTTTTCTGTGAGGAGCCCAGTGTGACACCTTGGGTGGCCTCACCTGTGTCCCACACCTGCAGCAGAAGTCGGTGAGAGCTGATCTGAAGTGCAGCCAATGCCTGTAACATTTGCTAACCTGAGAGGCTGGATCTTTGATTTAAAGTGTCTGTTCTTCTGCCCTTCACCTGCAAAGAGAAGTGCTGCCCCTTCTTTCATGGGAGTATTGTGGGAAAGAAAATAGTTTCTGGGAAGTGGTTGTGTCACCAGCTCTGGGAGGTATTTAAAAAATGTGTAGATGTGTCACTTAAGAGATGGGTTAGTGGTGGAGTTGGCAGTGCTCTGTTAATGGTTGGACTCGATGAACTTGGAGGTCTTTTCCAATCCAAATGATTCTGTGACTCGGTGAAATAACATTCATCCAGGAGCTGCCCTCCCTTCCAGTGCACAGTTCAGGGAAAAGTTTGCCAGAAACTTTTAACAGGTTCAAAACAAAGTATTTTTGCGGAACCTTTTTCAGGAAACTGGAGAACCATTTTGGCAAGGAACTTAATTGGCTCACAAGAAATCCAAACAGAATGGTTGAAATCTGGCAAAGGCTGAAGGAACTGAAGACAGCATCCTCTAATGGGAAGTGTCAGACAATCTTAATAAGACTACCAGTCCTGCCTGGAATAATACTGTAGGGGCCCAGAGCGGGAGGCACACAATGCTGAGAGGGGAAATGACAATTCTTTTTGTAATTAAATGCACAAGGTTTGTAAACAATGCTGATATCTTTAACAAGTACACGTTTTAAAAACACTTTTGTGTGCCAGTCTCTTAGAGTGTGTTAAAAGCAGCAAATTATGTTGTGGTTGCACTGGATTAAGATCCTTCTTTCCGCAGGAAGTGTTTGCAGTCACCCCATGTTTGGCAAATTCAAGTTTGTTTAAGATAAGAAAGAGAGGAATGTCTGTGCTGGGTTGGAACCCTGGTCAAAATACACTGATCTCCTGTTGCTTGAGAAGAAAATAAAGCTCCTCTAATAACTGCTTATATAAACACAGCCAGAGGTGAAGTGTCTTCTTCACCCCCAGACAGAGAGGGGTTGGGTTTATCCTTCCAGGTAGGGCTGGAGGATCAGGACATGTGGCTCAGCCACAGGGTTTGGTTTCTGGAAGACACCAAAATCCTAATAGCAGGGAAATTATATAGGAAGATAAAAGGTTGCTTATAATATTGTGAGGAATGATAACCTGACAAGATGCTGTCCTTCGATAAGTCTTGATCTCCAGAATCTTCCTTTCACTTTGCTGCCTTTGGGGATATTTTCCTGCCTGGATCGCTGCTCCCTGCTGTGTGTTCTGCAGTGAGAGAGGTTTTCCCAGAGCCTGAAGGAGTTAATGCTGAGCTGGATGACAGATTAGTCTGGGACAGGCTGTGATTTGGAGTGAGAGAACTATCCCAAATAGCTGGCCAGCTGCCAAGGGGATAGACAGTTTGGAAAGCACATCAGCAGAGCAGCGGCGTCCTCTGGAGCAGCTCTGGGTGAGGATTATGTGTCAGTTCAACTGCTCTGACTGACACACACAAAGTGCCTTCAGTTTATAGAAAGAAAAACGATTAGCAAACACATGTTTTATCTCTGGGCTGCTAATAAATTGAATAAGAAACTCCTCTTTTATTTTCCTCCAGTGTGTGTAAAAAAATAGGGAAAAATATTTTGATTAGAACATTTTCACTCCCTTTTCTTTTCTTTCTCTTGGAGCTGTTCTCCAGCCAGCTGTTGAGCTGATGAGGAGTGTGGAAAGGCTGTGAGAAGGGAGATTTTGTGAGCATCAGACACATTTCTAAGGGAGTTGAATGATTCAAAATTGAGTTCCACATAATTTACCAGGGATCTCTTGCAATACAGATGAGAGATCTGTCAAGCAGTGGTGCAGCTGAAGAGGTTATTTCCGTCTCTTGTGCTCTCCTGGGCACAGCTGGTAGGTGGGATGTTTCAAAAAGAGGAAATTAAGAGTCAGGATATGGTGATTGAACTCCCTGCGATACCAGATCAGCATTTGTGGGTTTGTAGGTATATAAAAATGCTACTATGCTTTTGAATTATGGATTTTAATTATTGCAAGCAATTTAAAACTGCTGTTTTTTCTTCTATCAGCCATTTGGTGACCTAGATGAGACAAGTGAATAGCCTCAGTCCATTTCTCTTTGAACAAGGAGCCACACTGAAAATATTGCCATTACATTGAACTTCCTCACTGGCAGTCTCTGCCCAGAGGAGGAGGAGGACTGAAGGGGTTAGAACAGCCAACTTTCTTTCAAGTCCTTCTTTCTGGAAAATATTCTGCTATTGCTCATGTCTGCCAGAGCAACACCAAGAGCATTAGCAAAGGCGAGATGGTGGGGCAGCTGTAACTGCTGGGATTGTCAGAACCTGCTGATCCCTTTGCCAGGAGACACCTGGAGCTGTGTCTGTCCATGTTGCTTGAGTAGAGCTCTACAAGTGGGAAAGGCTCCAGCCAAAAGGCCGGTGTTGACATAGTTGTGGTCTCTCCAGGCCATGGTTGAGACACATCACCAGGGTGGTATGAGGGGAAGTTTCCATTAACAATTGTTCCCGGCTCGCATCCACCGCCATGACCGTGGAGTTCTGCAGCTGGAGTTCCAGAAGAGCTTCATGCTCAAGAGCTCCCATTTCAGCAACTTAAATAGAGGGGCTAAGTTCTTTCCAAAACACTTGGCAGTCATCAGCCCCCATTGAGAACAAAGCTTAAGCACATTAAACAGTCCAGCCACTTCGCTGTTGTGAAAATTTGGCCGCTGGTGTGAGCACAGAGTGTTTAAATAATGCAGAGCCTGGCAAAGGCATCTGGCTCCTGGTGCTGGGCAGTGAGGTGCCTTACCTTGCCTGGCCCTGGCAGCTGGCAGAGTGGGCTTCCTCCTTGGCTGATTCCTTGTGCCTCACAGCCTCTGAGCAGCCCTTTTCTCTGGATGTTGTGACAGCTGGGAAGTTTGCTGATGCGAGGATTAGTCGGCTGCTGGGCACATGACGTTCAGATTGCTGTGCTTATTTGACCTGCCTCTGATTGCGAGGAATTTCAGTGCATAAAAATAACACCCTGAACAAATCTGGCAGAAGGATGCACAGCAAAAAGTGCCGTGCACACACGGGGCAAGGAGCTCGGGGAGCGACGCAAGGTGAGGCCACTGCTCTCCTGCAGTGCCAGCAGTGCCAGCGCAGCCCACGCTGCCATCCTGGATTGTGGCAAGTTCCAGCAGCAC
Organism: Sakesphorus luctuosus; assembly: GCA_013396695.1. Classification (NCBI taxonomy): domain Eukaryota; kingdom Metazoa; phylum Chordata; class Aves; order Passeriformes; family Thamnophilidae; genus Sakesphorus; species Sakesphorus luctuosus. Next base: position 482,466 of record VWZD01013526.1, on the reverse strand, counting down.
AGAGATGTCGTGGCCATTGGCCAGTAAGCTAATGAAGACAGGTTCCTGGCTTGCATTATTGGCAAAACTTGACTGAATAAATAAAAAGTTCCCAAGTGCCAGGAGTTGCTCAATGTAAAAGCAGTGCTGGTTTTTCTGCTTGGGGCTCCTTAGCTTTGTCCTCAGTGGAGTTCCTGATCGTCTGCAGAGCGTGACAGAGCAGAGAGTTGGCCCCCACAGACTGCCAGAGGTGTGGGAGCCATGTGGGTGTAGGCATCTCTTGCAGGGCAGTGCCTTTTGGGCTCCTTGGTGGTGGTCAGGTGTGTACATGGTTTGTTCCTTTGCACTGGTGACCAGCACTGACCTTGAACGAGCTTCACGCTGGCACTGGGACACCCTGTGTTTGCTGAAGGGCTGTGTTTGCTCTGTAGTTGTGAGAGCTTCTTGGACCAGGGGAGGTGAAATGTGTGCACACAGGGAGCAAGGCAGGGTCTTGTTTGCCTTGTGTTCTTCTCCTATGTCACCGTGGAGGTGCATCACTCTTTATTTTGCTGTTGCATTGCTGAGGTGCCTCAATTTCCCAAGTTGAAAAGGAGCATTTTTGCCCTTTTTCTGAGTGAAACTAAAATTTCTTGAGGCCAATGATTACAGAGCTCATGTAATTGTGTAATATAGCACATTTCAGATAAATGATAATATGCAAACTGTTGCCATGTATCAAGACTTTCAGCAACATTTAAATACAGGCTCTCTTGCATGGGGCAATTAGAAAGCTGGGGCAGATTTCACAATCTACTTGACTTTTAGAAACACCCTGCCTGCTCACCAGAAATATAAAAGAATCAGAGCTCATGTCTTGCTTCATTTTTATCTGGATTACAGAATTTGCCCCATTTGTGTGTGCATATGCCTGTGTATGTGTGTGCAGTAAAGAATACTTTGCTGCTCTGGCATTTAAAGGAGCCTTTCCTGTGTTTCATCCTTTAAATAGGAAGCAGCAGCATCCTTTCCTCTCACTCCCTCTACCATGGGCACAGATACATATTTTAATAACTTTGATCCTCCTTTTCTCCTCTCCCTGGCCCTTACCAGTCTTTCCTGAAGGCTGATTTTATCAGCTTTAAAATAGGAGTTACAAAAGACCAGCTCTCCTTTAGCAAGCCCTGGTTTGCACAACACAATTCCCTGGTGCCTTTTCCGTGTGATTCCAATATTGTTGCCACAATCTTGTAGATTAAAATAAACCTTACATTGTTAACGCTGGCCTTGGTTTGGAATTAGAAATGACATTTAATGTTTACCATTTTACACCCTAAATATTGCAGATGTGGGCACAAATAAGGAAATATTACACAGTCACAGGATGTTTTTGTAATTATAAAAGCCGTCAGATCACTAAAGTCAAAGTGAATTAGCAACTAGCCAAAATTATAAAAGAATATCTGCTTCAATCAGAAGTCCTCCCTCTGAAGTCTGTGAGGCTTCTACTTTTGAGGCATGTGAAAACTTCTGAAAATTCTGGCCCCAGGGAAAGTCCATGTTTAGGCAGCTGACTTCAGGATCCTATTTTTGGAACCTTTTGTTGAGATTTTAAATTGGATTTTTAGTGGGAATGGTGCCTGAACTGGTGCTATAGGATCTTGAAGGCTGTATCTAAGATCAGGCAAAAAAAGAAAAATGGGAGGGATAGCATTCATTTTCTGGGGATAGGTTCCTTTTTATTAAATCTTACACATCATAAAAGAGAAATGGAGCAGTAAGTGTTCCTTCATTTTTGCAGAGCTCTTTCAAGGAGGAGTTGCAGCCTTTCATGTTGCTGCTTTCCTTCACTGTCTTTTAGAATATCACTGGTAGGATTTCATGGAGAACAGATAGCAGTCACCTTGGGGTGCTTCAGCACAGCTGAAAGGACACTTTGATGAGATACTGTCCATGGCAAGGACTGAACATTGACTGTCAACTAAACATCCTCTCAGAGGCGTATGTGAAGAAATCTCTGCATAAGATAACAAGGAGGGGTTACAGTGTGGTAGGTAAATCTGAATTAAAGGACAGTCCCTATGAGGTGTTCCTAAGGATGGGAGCCTGATGAAGTGGCACAGGTTGGAGCAACATTTCTTCTGCCTGCAGTGCAGTGCAGCTCAGTGTTGGATGCAGTGATCCTATGTGGGCATCCAAGGTTAGCAACTGGAATTAGGAATATAAAGGCATGAGCATGTCTGGGTCTGAATATGCACCCACAAAATGGACAATATTATTTAGTGAGAGTAGACACCAAATTTGCAGGGAAAGCTTCAAGAATCACTGCTTTTTAAGTATGTAGAGATCTAAAATCCATGTTCAATGTTACTATTTACATACTGTTTCTACTAACATAGCTGAATTTTTCCTGTGTTTCTGCAGGTCAGATCTTGCCAGCAAACCGAAACACACCAAGTCCTATTGATCCTGAGACTATCCAAGTTCCTGTGGGCTACGAACCTGACCCTGCAGATCTTGCTCTTTCCAGTATTCCTGGCCAGGAGATGTTTGACCCTCGGAAGCGCAAGTTCTCCGAGGAAGAGCTGAAGCCCCAGCCCATGATCAAGAAAGCTCGTAAAGTCTTCATCCCAGATGACCTGAAGGTAAATTGGGACTGGTGACGAGGTTATTCCTGCTGGGCCTCTCACAGTCACTCTCCGAGGTGCAGGTTTGGAGCAGGAATCTGTTTTCTCTTGTAAGGTAAATCTTCCCATCTGAACACAACTCTGCTGGAGGATGAAACTCTTAGAGGTTCTGAATGATTCTTACAGGAGGATGTCCCTTATTAGTTATGCAACAGTTGAAATTCATGAGCTCAATATTCATTTCCTTTGTATGCCAGAAACTTCCTGTGTGACCTTGGATGAGCTTGTGTGTCCCATATTTCCCACTTATGAAACAGCCTGATCTTGTTTCCTTTTTCTTCATCCTCTGTCTATTCAGCATAGATTGGGAATTCTTCTTTAGGAAGAATCCATCTCTTACAGGGTCCATGGAGCACCCTGATGATGAGAGAATGAAGTATATTGTCTTACTTGGAAGTTGCTTTATCTCTGTGTTTAATAATGAATGGGAACAGTATGGTAGACACTGTATTTCATTCATATATATTCATTAATCCAGGTGAAAGAATCTAGGCAAGTTGAAGGAAAACAGAACAAAATTATTCTCATGAGAGGTGTGTTTTAATACAGTATTTAAAATATAATACTGCAACAATATTTAAAAAGAAAGAGCACCCTGTCTGTGCCACTCACAGCTTCTGAGATGTGAAGAGCAAAGAACATGAAGACAGCAGGAAAATTGATGAACTGATTCAGCGTATCAAACACTGTGAAAATTATTATTTGCAAGGTTGTTTTCCCAGTATGTGCTTTCCCAGATCTTTTTTATTAGAGGCAGTAGGTGCACAATTTCATTCTACTGTTGCTGCTGTGCCCCCAAGATACACAGGAGTGTGGGCATCCCTGGCTGCACATGCACAGAGACTGGGATGCCATGTGTTTGCACCAGATTGATAGCATTAGGGAAAGAAGCTATTTTTATTCCTAAGGATACTGTGGTGCAAAGTTAAAAGCACAGAAACCACAACTCCAGTAGTGTCCAGGGGATGTGTTGCTGTCACTTTGCCTGTGGTATCCTCAGCTTTCCTTCACAGAGGTTTTTCTGCACCTTGTTACTTACCTGGGTGAAATCTGGGATGCCCTGTTGGGCTGCAGTGTCTGGAGGTCTGCCTAGGGAGAGGTGTTTGGTACAGGAAAGGCTGGAGTTTGCTCCTCAATGCCATTTCTCAGTCTGTGATGTCTCCCCAGGTGTCCTTATTTATTGCAGCAAACTTTCAGTGAAGCTGCTGTTGATTCCAGGATGTCCAGGGTGCAGCAGTGGGGCACTTAGTTCCACCTGAGAGTGAACTGGAAGTTCAGGGGCTCTCATTCCCTGGGGATAATCCCATGGGTTGCCCTTGACTCGTTCAGAGCTCTTGACCCATGCGCTGCCCCTGCCCTGGCATGTGGAGCGGCCGCTGGGTCCTGGGGGAGGGTAAGCAGATTAGGCCAGTCAATCGTCTCTGGGTTGCATGTGATTTGGAAATGCCAGCCTTACCTCTTTCAGGCCTGGATTAAGGGATTTGCCATAGCAATTTGTTAAAATAAAGAGAGATGAAGCCTAGGTGGCACACTAATAAATTGCTTAAAGCTGATTTTTATGGAGTGGAATGAGATGGGAAATTATAAACAAGATTTGGGTCATAGCTTTTTGCTGCATGCTTGTTTTTAAGAGGATTTTTGGGGGTCCCATCTAAGTACAGGTGAAGAGCAATTCAGAGATAGCGCAGGCTCCCACTCAGCATTGCTGCATACCTTGTTGAGTCAGAGTGATAGAAAGCAGTTCAAGAGTCCTCCTGCCAGCAGTTGTTTTGCTACTGCTGTGCCTTACGGAAGTAGCAGCAGAAGGTGCAGAGCAGCAGGATTAGGCTGGGAATGCTCTGGCCTGAAGGACCAGGAGTGCTGGGTGTTTGTCTGCTCAGTGCAGCGAGGGAACAGCTGGATCCTGTGCCTTGTGCTTGCCCTGATGCTGTGCCACCCTGCTCAGAAGCTGCACAGGGAAATGGGAGCATGGTGAAAGGGAGGGATGAGTCTGGGAAGGGGAGTTTGAGCTGTACGACTTGGCCAGGCAGTTTGAGGGTTGAATGCCAGTGTCATCTTACTCTTCAGGGGACTGAATTTCACATTTCCTGAGAGATTCTGCCCACTTTGTGTTTACTGAGTTGTTCCAGATTTCTCAAACTTAATTCAGTTTGAAAGAACATCAAAGCTGCCATTTCACTGAAGGCCACTGTATTGGAAGAGTGGAAAAATCAGGTGAAATTCAGTAGTTACTTTGAGCCTTTGATGCAGCGATCCAATAAGGTGATCTCCTAGAGGCAATCCTCAGGGATAACGTTTTGGGAATGTGTTAGCTTATGAAATTTAAGAGGGTAGTGGAGCCACTTCTGGCCAATGCTTTTTTTTTCCCTGTGGTCAAAGCTTATTGTACTAATCTCTGTGGCTGGTACCAGAACAGACATCATTGTGCCAAGAACTCCTCTTCCAGTGGCTCGATAGTGTACATAGAACACTTTGGGGCTCTGTAGAGAGCTTTGAACAGGAAAAAAAAAAGAGCTGAACAGTAGGTGAAATGGGTGATACCAACAAACAGAGCGAACCAGGTGTTGGCTGGCAGAGCTGAGCAGGGCCAGAGGTAATTAGTGCTGCTCCAGCCACTGCAGAGAGTGAGTCACGACAGGCGAAGGTGGAGGCCCTAACTAGGTCAGCAGAGATGTGAGAGGAGTTGTACCACTGGAATATTGCTTCATTTTTCCTTGGAGGAATTCACTGTCAAGAGGATGAGGGGGTTAGTGTAAACATTGTGACAGAAACATGGAAGGGCATCTGTGCTTGTTGGGTGGGTTGTGCCACGAAGGGCCGTGGCTCCTGCCCCGCTGTCGGGATGGCACGGAGTGAAGTCCCGGAGGCGATGACTGGGAGCACATCCTGGTGGCAGCTCAGCTTACCGAAATCTAATACCTTGTTTGTCTCTCTCTGTGTCTAATGAGCAGGATGACAAATACTGGGCAAGGCGCAGAAAGAACAACATGGCAGCGAAGCGCTCGCGGGACGCGCGGCGGCTCAAGGAGAACCAGATCGCCATCCGCGCCTCTTTCCTGGAGAAGGAGAACTCGGCACTGCGCCAGGAGGTGGCCGACCTGCGGAAAGAGCTGGGCAAGTGCAAGAACGTCCTGGCCAAGTACGAGGCTCGACACGGCCCCCTGTAAATCTGACAGGGGGGAAGTGGGGTGGGTTTTTTTTTCTTTTTCCTTTTTTTTTCTCCTTGTCGCGGGTTGGCATTTGACTAGATGGACAATGTGTTTCCTGTTTGATAGCACCACACCCAAACCAACCTTTCTGTCTTCAGCACTTTACCAGAAGCAGAAACAAAACTGACTTAACGTTGGTTTTTTGTTTTGTTTTGGGTTTTTATTTCTATTTTGTTTTTGTTGGCGTGCGCGTGTCCTGCGTGTGTGTGTGTCTGTCTGTGTGTGCACACGTGTGTCTCCAGGTCTGTGTCCGTGGGTGTGCATGGGTGTGGGTGTGGGTGTGCACGCATCTCAGCACTTCCCATTTTTATGAACCCTCTTCAAAGGGTGCCACATTTTTACCTGGACTGTTGAGAACCGCCATAGTAAGCTTTTTATTATCCTTTTTTTTTTTTCAGTGCTGCTTCAAAGTAGGGTTTTTACATTCTTGTAATCAGTTCCATCCTCCTGATTTACTTGGAAAGATCCCAGTAAATTACTGGGGAAAAAAAAAAAAGGAAAAAAAAAAGAAAAAAGACAAAAAAAAGTAGACTCAGTTTTTTGGAGAGTAACAAGCTATCGTTTAAGTCTGTCTAATCAGAAAAGTTAACATCCTAATAAAGTGCACAAATAATAATTTAGTACTACACTGCAGAACTATTAATTTATAGATCGCTTTTGTTGTCTTTTAAGTTTTTGGTGACAATCGTCTTCAGATTTAAAGTGCTGTTAGACTGAGTTAGCTCTACACATTATAGATCCCATAATGGCTTCTCTGTAGCTACTTAAGGTTCCTTTCCCCTCCACGGAGCGCAGGTCGGTGGGTCGGAGTCTCTGCCCAGCCCAGAGTGTGTCCCTTGCCCTGCCCGCACCCGAAGCAATAACGGGCCGTGCGCTCGGAGCATGCGCTGCCCGGCTGGCCCCGGTGCCACCGGCTGGGCCCTCCCCAGCAGCCCCAACAGGAGCTGCCATGTCTGTCCCAGCCAGTTCCAAAGCCCAAGCCACGTTCCCGTGAGCATGTTAATTGTGTCCCTGCCCTGGGGGGAGCGCATGTGTGAGGAGCAGGAGAATTAGTTGAAACGAGAACAAAATAGTATCAAATCAGATCTGATGTTGAAATCAGAGGGGCTTTTCTGTTTTCGGTTAGTTATTCCATTAGGTGATTCAAAGTTAAATAAATACCGAAATTCAGTTGTTTTTTTTCCCATGTTTTGTAATATATTTTCTGTGGATTATATCTTGCTGTTTTAAAAATCACTTTTATTCAGTTAGAAGAAGTCACTGGTTTGCAAAGCCCATTTTTCCTAGTGATTGTTGTTTTGAGTGTGACATGAACTGATGGTTCTGAACTTTATTGTTTTAAACTCTCTGCTTTTGAACATGTATGTTCTAATATAAAGTGGACTTCTGAAAAATGAATGTAAGAGACACTGGTGTATTTCAGGAGGGGATGGTGTTGTCATATACTGTGGTTAATCCAATCAATCTAAGTGTTTACTCTAGACCAAAAGGATAGATATTATAAAATGTATAAAGTTTATACAGAATAATTATAGTATGTTCGTTTTGTACAGTATTTTTCAAGTACAAATACTGACAATGTATTTTGAAAGACATATATATAGCAAAAAGAAAAAGCTATTCCATGTTTAAAATATATAGCAAAGATATATATTCTCCATTATTGTACAGAAAGGAAATGCTTAGGGGTTTGCTGGTTGTTTTTTCCTTTTTTTTTTTTTTTTAAATCTTTTAATATTTTAAGCCTACCACTGGCACACTGGCATGTTCTGTGCTTTAAATTAAAATTTTATTGATGTAATATGGATTTCCAGGATGTTCCATATTACTGAAAAGGAGAGACTTTAGTGTTTTCCATCAGGAACATATAAGGAAACTGTTTAACAGGGCCAAAGCACAACATGGATTTTAGTCAACTATTGATTGGACAATACAATATTTTATAATGGCAGAAAAATAATATATAACACAAAACCACTTGTAGTCACTCCTGATCTGCTGCTGCTGCTACAATCTCTTTCCAGCTGAATACCTTTTTTTTATAAAAAGCTCAGATCCTGTACACAGCCTGTGTACTGCATACAGTTAGTAACATGTGAGGAAAAATACGGTGCTACATGTCTTGCTTACAGTTTTCTAAGTGTTCTGACATTATTTTCCAATAAAAAGGTTGTTCATTCCATTAAATCATTATTCACACTTCAGGAGATGGCAACAAAGAACTCAACATTTTGGTCAGCATTAAAACCCCCTTGCATGAATGGCACTTTTCCAGTATTTTTCCACGAACATACCTGGCTTGTCAGTGTCCCTGAACGTGCAGAATTTGCCTGTGGACCATTTATTCAGTAAATTGAATTTCCATGTGCTGCAGCAGAGTTTGAAGCACAGTGAGTTCTTTCCTAAAGGCCAGTAGGAGCCACTGGATGCTGGGGAGATGTGGCAGTGTGTGGCACAGGGCTCAGAGCTGCTGTGGGCACATTTGGCAGCAAACTGCAGCAATCCCCCCACGATGGATGTTTTTGGGGTGACCCAGGAGCAAGGTCAGTGGTGCCATCAGTGGGGGGGGG
>VWZD01013526.1:448282-474027 GCA_013396695.1 Sakesphorus luctuosus | reverse complement strand
ATGAGGGGGGGGGGGTGGGTTGTGACCACAAAACTTTCTATAATATGTAAAAGGCAGCTTAGATTTAAATAAAAAAGACAATTCTTTAGTTTCTTTGGGCAGGGAAGGGGTGGGTGATGGTTTTTGTAGGCAGGATGTCACAGATTTGTTAAATCATGGCCCCAGAAGAGCCCAGAGGTCCTGGAGCTGCTCCAGTGCCTCCTCACCCATCCCAGGAGGGCAGGAGGGACTGGGAATTTGCACAGGCTGCAGCTTCTCCTTTGGGGTGAGGAGTTTCCAAGAAGCCTGAGGGACTTGGGCACACCCCACTTGCTGTGGGAGTGAGGTACCCTGACTGCTCTGAAATGCTCATTTGTAAAGAAAAGCATATATTAAAACAAAAAAAAAAAGGCAAAATACGTGGGCTAAAATCTGGAAAACCCCCCAGGTTCTCTAGCCAGGTTGTCTCCCCAAAATAATAAATGAGTGGAAGTTCAGCTCGTTCTCAGTTCCCAAGGACAGCCCAGCTGGACTCGTCACACCTCTGATGGCTTTGTTGCTCATGAAGGAGCTTGTAGGTATAAGAAATTGTAATTTTATAAAAATAGAAATATATATATTTGCAGAATAATTAATAGCTTATCTAAATAATTCACTGACCTCTATTAAACTTATAAGCATTGGTAAAATGCTTGTCTTCTCTTTTGTTTTTTGCTGAAACTTAGAAGTGAATTTTTTCTTTTTAAAAAAGAATGCCCTCTAGAAATCAGTGGGACTGGAGGTGCATCCAAGCACCTTGGGGCTCTCTGTGGGAAAGCCCATGGCAGAGGAGGCAGGGGGGGTATTTCTTTTTCTCTTCTGAATGGTGCTGAAGTCACTAAACCAGGCACCATGGAAATAAAGTTCTGACTTGAATCCACAAAAGCAAGAAATTCAACACACAGGGCAGGAGCCCCGTGAGGCTTTGAGCTGGACTCACACACGGGTGGGAGCAGCTCAGACCCCTCACACCTGAATATCTTGCCTCTGTGGGTTTGTATTAATACCCCCAATTATTGCTTTAAAACTATTTTTGCATGTAATTTACAATAGAGATGTGCAGTTTATTTTGTTGACTTCTTTTTTTTTTTATGTGAAGAGAAAAATATATTAAAACTTACACGTGATCAACCATCGTATTTCTGGCAACACCACAAGACAGCATTAAACACAAGTCTAACAAATAGATCAAATTACCTGTATGACAAGAAATGGATTGCATCCTGTATGCTGTTCAGCCCAAATCTTTTTTTTTGTCTGTTATTCTTAATGTTTAATAAACTTTTAAATTTTTCTTCTCTCACTTGTGTGCTTGTTCTGGTGTGTTGGGGCACGGGGATTTTGGGAGGAGGGTATCTGAATTTTTTTCACCCATCTTCTGGTCTGTGAGTGCCCAGAGCCTCCAACCTGGGCTGTGTCACACAAAGGGACAGTCCCCAGATGGGAGCAAATGTCCCCAAACCTTCCCAGCTGCCACCAGGGTTGGCTATAACCACAGCAAATAGGTATTTACATGAGATAAAGTATTTCTAATTGTAATATAGCTAAAGCTATTCTCTATTTCAATAAAATATTTAACTTAATATGTATTAAACTCATATGGTGTAAGCTATATACATAATTTATATATATATACACACTATACAATACTATATAAACTTTATATGTCATGAGATGTGATCATTCCCAGTGCATAGACAGTAATGCATTCACAAACTCTGCATATTAAGGAGCGTTTTTTATTATAATACCCAACAGAATTCATTAATTTTACTCTCCATTATATTTAATATTTTGTATAGACCACATGGCAGATAATACATACTACAGGCTTTTAGATATCTAATTTATATGGAACAGGTACAGCTATTAAGATAAAAATGTCACTCACCACTAACACTTCCACTGTAGAAGTTATTAAAATATGTGTGTGTGTGTATTTATCTGTATGAATAGGTAGGTCTGATACAAAGGTCTGGTTTAGTAAATAAACAAATACATACATATTATGCTGAAAATACATTTTTAATACACAGATGTATGTGTACAAAACATGCAAACCCACATCTATAAAGGTTTACATTTTAATATATCGTGTATATTATGCACAAAATACATGTTTTAATAACAGAAAAATTCAATATCTTGCTTAATCTCCCCTTTGTGTGCATGCACTCATTAGTTTTATATATAGCTGTAATAGATATAAATAAATGGATATATTTAAATACACAAAGATATGTGTGTATATAGAAAAAAGTTAAAATTGCATTTTCATATAATTGATTTTTGCTTTATTTTTGTACATATTTATAAATATATAAATAGACTTTATCAATACAAAGGTTTCAATGACACAAATTGTATTTGCTCTAATTCACACACATGGCTGCATCTTTATACTGATGTATAAAGGTCTGAGTTTGTAGCATATATTGTCCACCAAATATCTGGTTTAATAACCCAGAAACACTCCATGTGGTTCTCTTGCTCCCCTTACCTGTACATAAATCTGTCTGGGTGTCACATTTCCATGTGCACATTCAGGAGAGAAAGACAGGCTTAACAAATGGGTATACATTTCTGCACAGACACACCTAGAAAATAATGTGTATTAAAGGTTAAAAATTGTATTTTCATATACCACGTTCAGCTGCATTTATTTTTAAAGGCTAGATTTATATTTATTTATTCAAAACCATATAAAGTAGATTTTATTATTGTGAAGATTTGGGGTTTAATAAATGTTACTCAAGACACAAAGTTTGTTCTAATGCACCCCCATCTGTGAATGTGCATTGTACACACACAGAGGTGGCTATAGACATTCAATAAATACAATTTCATATGGTCTACTTAACAGCCTTAAATTCATTTAGATGGCTTTTAGAACTTTTTATATACACATACACATTTTTATTACTATCACGATCTGGCTTTGCTACATATTATGTACAAAATGTATTTGTTATAATGCAGAAAGTGATACCCCTTGGCTATGTGAGTGCATTTAGCAGTGTCACTAAATGTTCTTGCCAAAGTCTTCATCCATTGAAATCCTTGATCAGGAACATCAAACGACATCTCAGGAATCTAATACAAAGGTACTTAGCTAAAGTGCTAAAAAAAATAAACTTCAAATCTATATCATCTAGATGTTAAGGCATCAAAATGACTCTGCAGCTCTGGGGCATCCGAGGTCACCTTATGGTCCATCTTGGTGTTTCTCCTTTTAGTTCTTCTTCCCAAGGCCAAATTTTCATGCAGCCTGTGAGAATTTAAGAATCTCTGAGGTGCTTTAACCCCCCTATTAAGCTCGGCCCAGCTGCTTGACAGGATAATTCAGGAGCAAAATCAAGAGGCAGCCGCACGCCCAGCAAGCCTGGCTGGTGGCAAAAGAATCCTCACCGTTGTGCTAAAGAGCAATAAAGAGGCTTTGTCGCTGGCACCGCTGCATTTCCGCGACGTATCGGTGTTTTTTTTTCCAGGGAATCATCGCTTAAATGCGAGGGCAGCGGGACAGTGCCGACACAAGGGGTCACACACGAGCCGTGAGCGGCTCCGAACGCTGGAGCTGCTCCAAACCAGCAGCTTTTCCTCGTTAATTCCTGCTGTGTCGTCCCTTGGGCGTTTCTCCCTCCGTGGGATGGGGACAAGCGCAGTGTCACCCCATCAGCTTCGCAGCCAAGCTGTGCCGGAGCTCCCAGGGTGAGACATCGGGGCTGGGAGTGCTGGAGTACCCCAGGAGCTTCAGCCGCCCTCGGGGAGTGGGAAACTCACTGGGGTTTAGAAGGATGACCCTCAGTCACTTGGCATATTGGCAGAGCCGATTTGACTTGAATTAAGGGAACGAGCCCCACCTGCAGACAGCAGCCAGGTTTCACCTGGCACTCAGGAAAGCAGCCAGGGGCCATTTCTTCTAACCACAATTTCGGCCCAGCAGCCTCATTCCTCTCAGCTGTATTTCAGCCCCTTTTTTCCTCTCTCCACCTCTGCAGCCTTGGGGGAAAGGACACGTCCCCCTGCTCAGCCCTGGCTCCTGTGCCCGTGTTGCAGATGAGCTGGACACCAGCCCTGAGGCTGCAAAAGGTGCCAGTGACCCCGGGGGAAGTGGGATGGGATGGGATGTCCTGGCACAGCATGGGCAGGAGAGACAGCCCATGCAGGGAAGGCAACTATTGCCTTGCCCCAGTTTTGCAGCCCCGTGGGACTTCCCTGCCATTTGCCCCCCTGCCCTGCCCTGCCCTGCCCTGCCCCTCAGGATGTGGCTGGAGGAGTCAGAAGCCAGGGTTGCACTGTCACTAATTTCTCATGTCCCTTTTCTCATCATCACCTGGGAAAAGTGTCTGAAGTTGCTCTGGAACACTCTGCTGGCTCTGTCAAATGAGGTGTGGCCATGAAGCAAGACTGAAGGGATTGAGTTTGTTTAAACCTAGGAGAGAAGAAAGCAAAGGAAAAGGTGAAAGACTCCAGCTACAGAAAATCTGCCTGTAAGGGCTCCTCTCTGAGCCACCAGGCAGGACAAGGAGTAACAGGCTTAAAGTACAGCAAAGAAAATACTGCTTGGGCAGGAGAAAAAAGTCAAGAGGGCAGAGGGTGAAACACTGAAATAAACTGCCTGGGAGGATTGTGAAATCCCCATTGTTCGAGGCTTTTCAGAAGGAGCTCTTCAGGAATGACAGGCAGAGTCCGTCTTCCCTGCAGGCAGAGGAGGGGCTAAAAATATCTTAAGAGTCCCTCGAAGCTTAATTTTCAGTGATTTAGCAGAAGGCAGATTAAGGCGCTCAGCACCACCATCAGCTTCAAGACAAAAGCCATTCCCATTAAAACATGTTCCTATAGGAAGACATATATTAAAAAAAAATACATAAATAAACCACATATTCCCCCCTAAAAAATTCCTCAGTTTCCCAAGTACATGGGCTTTGATTTGAGAAGATTGTTGAGTTTCTGCAGCAACGATATTCAAGCCTTCAGCATTTATGCTACTAAATCATTGTTGTTTGAAGCAAGTTCAGTAGGAGTTGTGGGTTGTGTTCCAGTGTTTCAACATCCAAAATAATTCCAGCTCTCCATCCAAACATCCTGTGGTTTGCCCTGAATGTCCTGTCAGGGACAAGGTTCCATGGCTGGCTGACCGTGTCATGGAAGCCACATGCCATGTCTGGTCACACCTCTGTGTCACCTCTGGAAGCCAACCCCACCCACCAGACAGCGAGGAGATGTCTGCTGGAGCTACACCCACCCACTCACTTGGTCTCTACTCACAGCTTTTAACCTGTGGGGAAATTTAAGGGAGTTTTGTAAAGGCACTTAAAGGATTTGGGCACCCAAATCCACGCCAGCAGGGCTCGAGCTGCTGAGCAACAGAGACATCAGAACAGATACCTGAGAGAGCACAAGAGCCTCATTAGTCAATGATGTAACTTCTGTTATAAAACGGGTGTTGGCCTCTTTGCCAGCCTTTTGCAACAGGATTTGGGTTTCCCAGCTTACCCTTAGGAACAAGCACCCTGGTTCTACAAAGGGAGCAAGTGTTGCTGCTCACCACAGAGAGGAGGAGGATGCCTGAGGTGGAAACCATCCAGTGGACAGACACCCAGCTCAGTAACAAAACACCATCCACAAAACACTACCTGAACAGGAACTGGAAAACTCTTTTCTGAAGAGAGCAGTGGTTTCCCTGGGGGTTGGACCTGTGAGCCTCAGCTGCTCCGTGTTCAGCTGGTACGTGGGGCAGGGGCTCTGAGGGTCCTGCATCTCAAACCTCTCTGTGCTGGATTTTCCAGACAGGCTGCAAAGCTCACCCCAAACCTGACCCTGAGCAGCTGAGGGTGCTCAGCCCTGGGCACAGTGTTACCACACCACTGCTCCTGGGCCACTTGGGCACTGCTGGAAAACCAGGTTAAAAGCATCCCAATGCCTCCAAATGGCCACTGGAGAACATCTCAGGTGTTTTCTGACCATCCCCTTCCCAGCCTATGACAGCAGTTGGTGAATTTATTCCAAAAAATAATGAGTTAAACACTTTCAAGAAGTAAAATGGCAACAAGCAGGCTCTGGCTGTCAGAGCACAAAGGTCCAGGGCACAAGCTGAGAAACCCAGGGAAGGCAGAAAGCCCCCACAGCCCGGAGCCAGCTCTGCTGTGCCATCCTCCCCCTCCTTTGTTAACTATTTTTAGCTTTAACCTTATGACACCTATTGATGGTGAAAGCAATTAGCAGCAGAGCCCAACATCCTGCGTTCATTTAAAAATAGCAGAGCATGGAGAAAATATTTAGTCAAGCACATGATGTGAACATGACAGCCTTGGCCTCCAGGGACATCTCATGGCTAAACACACCAGACTCAAGTGAAGAACTGTGCAGAGGTCCTGATCAGGAGGGGCATTTAAGCCAAAAAAAAAAAAAGCTCTACAGAAAAACTTTAGCATCTTTAACTTGCTCATTTCAGCCCCTGCAAACATGCATTCCATGGATTTACAGAATATGCTGAGTTGGAAGGGACTCACAAGAAGCACTGAGTCCAACCCAGGACCATCCCCAAGGGTCACATCATGTGTCAGAGCATTGTCCAAACCTGCTGTTACAGAGTCTGAGTGTCCCATTTGTACACCAGAATTCAACTGATACAGCAAAGGCTGCAAAAAACACATTTAGCCAGTTAAGCCTCTTTGGAAAGGACTTCCTTACTTACCCAGAACTGGGAGACAGTAACACAATTCCTTATCATAATTACAAGTAATTCAAAGGGATGTGGGGAAGATCTAATAAGCAAAGTATCCCTGCTTTTTACACCTGCTTTTGGGAACAGAAGGAAAAATCTTTTTTTTTTTTTGCTGTTGAATTAAAAAACCCAATACAATTCAAACAAAAGCATTCTAAAATAAACCCTTAAATTAAGCCTTTCACTTAATAGAATTATTTTTCTATGCACATGATACTGTGCTATAAAAGCATGACCTAAGAGCATCCAGTATTCAAGGTACCTGCTGGATCCCAGGCATCTTCTGGAAAGGTCCATCTGCAAAACTGAAACATGTGCTGCCACTGCTTCATTTAGACTCGGCCTACTTGTTGCACTTCTAAAACCTAAAGGCATAGAAAGTACAGAAGCAAGTGCTTTTAAAAACATTTGCCTCAGGAAGACAAAGAAATCACATCTCTGCACTGCAGCAAATGTTACTGGGCAAAGCACTATCTTTACCCCTGGGAGGAATGAGCCTGGAGAGTTGGAGTTAGATGGAGGGAAAAAAAGACTAACTGATATGCTTGTTTCCCAGAAAGAAACACATTTTTACTTCAGCTTGTCTATATTTTATGCCATGATACTCCTTGAGGGATAGGAGAAAAATTATGTATTTCAACATTTAAAGTTGAAAAAAAATACCAATATATAATGGTATAAGAAAATTGATCCAGAACAGTGAGAGAAAGCAGCAAGTTCCAAAAACTGACCAAATTTAGACAGAAATATACTTTTTTCTATACCACAAATTAAACAATTTGGATTGCAGTTGTTCCTACTACTTTTAAAGCATTGACTGAGCAAGCACGAGGGTCTCAGCTTCAACTTGGGATCCCTTGTGCCAGGAGTGGCAACAGTGTCAATCCCTGACTATTCTGCAAATAGGCAGGAGGGGGAAAAAAACCAACCACCAAGAACCACAGGAGTTTCCAAATTGCACCAAATGTTTATTGTTAGACTAGTACATTCAGTATCATATTGACTAGAATACAATAATTCAAAATATTTTTGGCGAAATTTTTTAAAAACCATTTCAAACACTCCAAAAAGCAATGCCATGAAAAATTAACTTAAAATTAAAACATATTCAAGCCATAGTTTCACTTTGGACTACATAAAACCTTTACACGTATTTTAGTGGTTTTAACAGTACTGCATTTCAACAAAATATATGAACTCACAACAAGTGGAAAATATTAAAATAGACACAATGTTAAAAAACTGAGGCATCCAGATGTGTGAGGCTGTTGTAGCAGGAATGACCTGCCCAGCTCTTCCCTTTGCTCTCTTTTGGGGCAGTTCATTATTCTGCTGTGGTGGTGCCACTTCTCTGATCACCTGCTAACACCACGCAGCAATTCCTCAATGCCTTGAAATTTAAAGTTTGTCCCTCTTGTATATTCTGTATACAAATGTAAATATTCTAAAACTTGTGGCCTTCTGGAAAAATCTAAGTGAAACTGGACCTTTAAGACATCCCTATCTTGCTACTTATTGTTTGCAGACAGGCAATATCCAGAACAAAATCTGAGAAAGGCAACACATTTTGGTTTTGTTTTTAAATACTGACATGAAAAACTGAGTAAATTAGAAAAAGGATAAAGTCAATCTTAATATAAGACATTCATTATTTAGTGGGACAGGATACAATTATTGGACAAACAATATTACAATGACTCTTCTACACTGGTCATTAAACACATGTTCTACAGTCATGACTTGCTACCACAGCTGGATTTCCTGTACAGACAGACAGCAATAAAGACCAGTTTTACTCTGTGTGAAGCCCCAGAATGATGAGTGACATCACATCAAGCTCCTCAAGCTCTGCCTCCTGGAAGGCTGTGCTTGTGAAGAATCACAAGTTCAAGGTGGTCAGCAACACTCTGAACCTGCTCTGACCAGGACTGCCCAGCAGAACCACCCCAACAAAAGCTGGTGGGACCTGGTTCTGTTGGTCAGTTTAAATCCCTCTGGAAATCCAAGCCTTAATGTTACAGCACTGGAGAAATTACTGACCCTGGTTTGGACAGGGAGTATCAGCTGCCCCTTCACACTGCCCAGCCTTAACCCCAACCACTGCCAGGCTGGGCAGCGTGGGTGGCACTGGGAACCTTGAGGAGACAATCACCTTGACTATTCCTTTTAAAGCACTTCATCACAAATAAAACCTAATGAAGGTCTGTTTCCTGTAGTGGTACTACAGACCAGCAGAATGCTGTCATGTTAGAACTCAGCAGAATCACATTTAGATTTCAGTTTGTAAAAGTGGTTATTACACCTGTAACACAACCTTTGGAAGAGGTACAAGGTTTGCTTGTCAGGACAGGGTGTGGAATGTAATCATTTCTTGCAAGAGTTTGCAACATGAGTAGCTGCATAGATGACAGTTGTGTGTCTTCAGTTCAATAAATGTATTTTTAAAGTTTACAAAAAACACAAAAAAGTTTCTATAAAAGTCACATTATACCAAGATATGGGTGGTAAAAGTAGATTAGTTGTCTGTGATTCATGTTTAAGAAATGACTAGTGGAAAGGTGATAGAAACCAATTTCAAATCAAGAGCATTACGTTTTCACTATTGCACTGACTTCACCATTTGAATCACTAATTTAGAAAAATTCACGTAGTTAAAAATCGTAAAATTAAACTAGGATACAAAATTTGTTTGTAAACATCAGGCAGCCAGTTCTGCTAACGTGGAATGGACTCTCAGTACTGCAGTACAGTATCTTGGTTATTTACAGCACTTGCCATGTGATGGGCAATGGCAGGACACAAACATCAGTTCACAGTAATTGTGTTCACAGAACTACCAAAGTCAGTGCAGTTTTGCTGTGCAATTTTCCAATTTCCCCGAATTCCTTACATCAAATAATACTGTTACAGAGGCCAAGTGCAGATTTTTTACATTTATATATCTCATAAGTGACGAATTTTGTCTGCAGGACTTCTGTAAAGGTACTTCCAGATGGCATAGTAGTGGACAGCAGCTGCTGTGGCCACGAAGAGGTGCCAGATGGCGTGGGCAAACGGGATCACTCCATCACTCTTGAAGAACACCACGCCCAGGCAGTAGATCAACCCTCCCCAGGCAACCTCCTGCAGCCCCTCTGTGTTGGTCTGCCAAGGAACAAGGACAGGTCAGGCCGGGGGGCAAAGGGGGTAAAGAGCTTTTCATGTGTAAAATGCAAAGTGCTTTCCCCACCGCAGGGAAATGAGGGTGGGGAAACAGCTCAGAACATCTTGGACAAGTGAGGAACGCAGTGCATTTATAACACACTTTGGGAAATGCACAGTAATATATTTATAGACTACATCCCAACAGCAATATAGAAATTATAACTCAAGAATTAACAAAAGTCTGATGTTGGCTTCATGCTGATTAGCAGAGACAAACAAGGAGACAAAGAAAACCACGTTACTCTGTGCAAGGGTGAGTTTAATGCAACTCCTACTAGTTGGATGAACCAGCCAGCAAGGCTTTGGTATAGCACAGCATTCATGTGGGACAGTTAAGGCATTAGCTTGAGAAGGGTCAGATTTATATTATCTATATTTCTATTTATTTTGTAATCAACATTATTTAAAATGTGTAACTATAAATAAATAACAGTCAAAGTTCCGAAGAGGCCAAGAGCCAGGAGGATGCTTTTCAGATGCACCAAGAAACCCAAGCTCTGGTTATCTCCACAATGCAGCCCAGATTCAATAAAACAAGACAGCATTTCACTGAAATGTAAATCCAAAATATAACCAGCTATATTTGGTTCTTCTGCAGAGAATATTTACAGTTATGGTGGACTAAAATGAGTATCTTTTCAGAAGAGCTGCACTGAACTTAAGTTGGTTATAAAAGGCAAGTTTGTCTGTTTGTCTGTAATAGTCACATTCCTTACCATGGATGTCACCACCAGAGCAGGAGAAAATCCCATCGCTAAATAGAAAAAGAGCTCAACGATCTTATACCTAAAAAGGAACAAATGGAGTAATTTAAGGAGGTGTATGAGAGGATGAACATTTCCTTCAACAGTAAAATAACCCCCAAAAACTTATGTTAGCATGGGTCCATTAGATTATTCAAAAAGCTTTCCATGCAGAGACATTACCAATGTTTTCTGAAAAAATTAAAACTAGTATTTATCTGCATTGCACAGTTGCAGGCAATGCCTTCTCTAAATACTGCCTAGATGCTTCCACTTTTATTAGGTACTAGTGAGAATACAACACTGAGACAACTTAAATTTTCTTACTGAATGAGAACCTTAGCAGCTCATCTCCAAAACAAAAAAAAAAATTGGTCTTGTTCTCTGAGGATGATTTTCAGCTTAAAGTTACATGCAAAGAATAATTCTTACTTTTCATGGTAGAGAAATACATAAAGGGTTCCTCCAGCAGCCATTAGCCAGATAAACCATCTCATGTGAGATGCCAGAGGTCCCAGCTCACGGAGATTTAACCTGGAGGCACAAAGATTTCCAGAGACAAAAGTGATGAATGAACAGATCAAACTGACACATGGGCAGTGGGGCTTGATAAAAACAATAAATACTCAGAGCTCTGACTTCAGCATGATGGGGGAGCAGACACTGGGACTTTCTACCCACAGAAGGCAGAAGGTGTTTGCAGTGATGCGAAGGAAGCATAAAGTGGGGTATGTGGAATATAAATAAACTACTTCCTGATGTTTTCTAACATTACTTTCTGTTCAGCAAGTCCCAGAAGGTTACATTACATTGCCTGTCACAACACAGAATGGTCAGCTGCAGCTAAGAAAGTACCTATTGATTTTGGAAAGCTGCAGGGACAAACTGTTTCCTTGGAAAAGCCTCAGTTCTGAAGCTGTGCCTCCAGTTCCTTACCATGGTGCGTATGAGGCTGCAATGAAGATGTAGATCATCATCCTGTCACACATGTGGAAGCAATGCTCCATGGTCCTGAGAGAGAGAACAAGTCACCAGGATGGATTCTGCAAGGATTTCTCTATCATCTCATTTTCCTGACACACTCTGGAATTAACTCTGTGGAAAATACCATCAGCTCCATGACTTCTTAAAGCCATGTGGAAGGAGTGAGACATGTAAGGGCTCAGCACTCCTCCATATTCCTCCCTCCTTCTCCAGCCCACTATGCATCCTGCTCTCTGGCAAGGAGGCAGAGCTGTCACATCAACTCCGCCTAATCCAAAAACTGTTGCTATTTAGTGACTACTTGCTAAATCCAATTTACAGCCCAGAATTATACAGGGGTCATAATGGGACAAAAAAAAGTAAAATAAAATGAAAAATAAACAATAAATCACATGTCAGTTTTGCTATTGCTGCCTTGCTCCCAGGGAGGCTTTCTGCTGGTTAGCTGGGTATTGTATTCTAATTCTCTTGGCAAACTCGGTGTTCCTCAAGGCATTTGGCTGTGCCATAGTCCCAGACAGCGTTCTCATTTCTGCAATGGGGTATTATCCATCAGCCACTCAGATTATGTTTTTCCTGTTCTGCTTCTGGATTAAGAGCCACTGGGGCCTATAAAAACACATGTTTTCATTGTGAAAAAGCAGCAGACATTGAAGGTCATTTGTACATGAGCTTGGCTCACTATTTCTTCTGACAGAATCAAGGGTGGGTTTTTTCACGATTCAACAGAAAGCACCACTGCAGCTTCTGTAAAATCAGTTTAGACTGAGAAGCACAACGGGAAAAGGTCACAGAACAGAGTGAAACATCTTAGAGCGGTACCTTAAGTGACTCTTTTTCCAAGACACGATGTGGAACACGGTGGAGACGATGAAGAGGGCGCAGAGCCCCACCCCGTACATCCAGGCCGTGATCTTCTCCCAGCGATCGTCCGACAGCCGGTGCAGGAGGGCACTGCCCACGATCGCGGGCACAATGAGGAACTGGGGGAACAAAGGGACACTGTTCAGTGCTCCCCGTGGTGCCACCCACAGGGCAGCACCAGCAGAGCTGCAGCCAGAACATATGGCTTGGCCACATCCAGAGGAAGTTTGTCACGGAGTTTTATGACACACCAGCACCAAGACTTGGACTTGTCTCAGATGACAGTTTTATCCATCTGTGCTGAACTTCTCCCATGGCACCAGGGAAGGTTACCAGCTCCTCTTGCCATGACACAAAACCAGACAAAAGAATTTGCTAAGTCTTAGCAGTGGTTTTATTTTCACATTCTGCTTCGTTTTTTAAAACCATGTTGATATTACTCCCAATTGGATTTAAGCCACGTATTGGGCATAGAGGCAGAGCACAGGACAAACCAAAATACACTTGAGTCCCAAAAGAAAGAACAAAGCATCTAGCAGTGTGCAGTTGAGAGAATTAAGCAACAGTTTTGCAGAACTTGGGGTTTAGATATCATAAATAAATTAGCTGCAGACTTCTCTCACGACTAGATTCTTCATGCACAAAGATGTACTTTTAATGCACTGTATCCAAGCCTGTTTCCCTTCCCACCTCCCTATCAAGCATTTTTAATTCACATCTTCCAAAACAAGCACTGTTCAAACATCATGATGGAATTAGAATTAGCATGTTTGCATGAAGCATGCAAGAAGTGGGCTGCAGGCTTCATATACTACCCTCCCTTCCAGACTGAATTACATAATGCACCTTTGCATCCTTCAGGAAAAAAGGAAATAAAACAATGGAGGGGAAGGAGGAAATAACCCAAACAAAAAAAATCCCCATGTTCAACAATTACTTAAAGATGAGAAGCCACTGGCTCAGACATTTCTACCCCTCTCCTTCAACTATCAAGGCAATTCTTTATCAGGTTTTTAGTTAAAAAGTTCCACAAAAAAAGTAAAAAAGCCAAAGTAAAAGCTGCACAAGTTCCCTTCCAGGCCCTACAGTGTGTCTTAAGATGCTAATTTGTTCACTTAAATTGCAAATAAGCTTCTTAGGTTAAATTCTCATAATTTAACCCAAGTTTCATATGCTAAACAATAAAACCAGGAACAAGCAATGTTTAAACAAATCTGGCCACTTTGCATTTCAGGTTTGATAGCTCAGAGAGCAAAGTTCTGGTCTAGCCTGCACTGTCTGTCCTTTACCTACTTACAGACCAGAAGAAATCAAGGCTGTGATCAGTGCAGAGGGTGCAGAGCAAACCAAATAGATTTGAGAAGCTGATCCAAGAGAGTTAATAACAACAAAAAAAGTGGCTTTTCCTTCTGGCTTTGAAGTACATCAGCTGTAGCTTCATTACTATTATATTTTCCTATGTTTTGCAAAATTTTACACATTTATGCCAAAAGCTGCAGAGCCTCCGAAATTAAAAATATGGCATTGCTTTATCCACAGCACTGGGACCAGAGGTGAAGACACTTTTAATGAGACTATGAAAGTTGATTTTGTGCACTTAAGGCCAAAAATAGTCTGCCAGTCTGACTTCTCATTAATCACAACCCATAAGTTTCCATACATATATCCTGGCCAGCCCCCAAATTCAGGAAAGGTTGAAGTGTGTCACTGCTCAGAGATCAGTCCCTCCTGTTTTCCACAGATGACACAGAGTGTAAAGTGTGGCTGAAGCCCTTGAGACAGCCAGGAACTGACTGGATGTGACAGCTGCTCCATGGAGGTTTTGCAGGAGACAGGAGGACACTCAGCCCCAGAAACTGTGTTGCAGCCATGGTTAAGCTGTGCAGTCCCACCATACCCACAGTCACCCATTTCCTTCCCAATTTCTAGTGCAAATTTCAGTTTGGACTGAACTTGATAGAGAACTAAAAGGTTTCAGGGAGATTATGTACCTACAAGTATGAGGAAAATAGCAAATCCCTACTAATTCCCTACCAACAGCCAAGGCATGAGCTGCTCAGAGACAGAGACCATTTCACAGGAAGGAAGCCCTCTTTGGAAACAAGATTTAGATACTACACAGAATAACTCGCATTTCTTACACAGATAGCTGAGCTTTTTACTGATCTGCTAAAAATAAATATTCTGCAAGTTGAGCTTTCACCTGGAATGCTCAAATGGCCCATAACAAAGTTCAGTGTCAATCAACTTCTTCCAGGAATTATTGTATCTGAAGTAATAGAGTTAAAACAAATAAGTAATTTTCTTACAACCTTTTTCTCTGCACCTGCAGAATGAAGAGCAGAGCTACAAATGAGCACATGAAAGAAGACCTGACTTAGTCCCTCTTCTGCCTTGTCCTGGCTCTGAAGAACAATGTTATTCTCCCAGGGAACAGCACTCCAGAAGCACTGACTGCTTTTTTTTAAGTATTCTGTTTGGAAACACTTTCCCCTCTGTGCCTGATAGGCACCATAGGAACAGTCAGACTAAACAAGAGATGTTTTATTACTCTTTTTTTTGGACCAAAAA
This sequence comes from Sakesphorus luctuosus, assembly GCA_013396695.1. Classification (NCBI taxonomy): domain Eukaryota; kingdom Metazoa; phylum Chordata; class Aves; order Passeriformes; family Thamnophilidae; genus Sakesphorus; species Sakesphorus luctuosus. The sequence continues at coordinate 458,916 of VWZD01013526.1, read as the reverse complement.
TAGCTTGATTAAACACAAAATCCAGAAATTATACCCTGCTGCTCCAGCCAACTGGATAAAAGTTCTTTAGATACCAATGCCATGACAGATAACATATGGCACAATGGGCTCCATCCATCGTACAAAAGAAATATAAAACTTGAACTGACAAAACAAAGCAGAGTTTTCCATGTTCATATTAATCTCCAGTTCTCAGAAGGGAGAAGCAATTATCAATCTTTTAAAAGGTGGAGTATTTACCTAAAAAGCAGTCAGAGGAGCAGAACTAAGAGAAAGAGTAGGATTGTGCCATGTCATTTCAGGGGGATGACACAGCGTTTCTAAGTTGCCAAAAAAAATGCCAGCCACAAGTCACAAAATCTCTGCTTATTTTATCAAGGAGTGCAACTCTTCCAAATGAATATCATCAAACCCAGTAACTTAATATACTGAGAACAAACCCAGAACCGTGATACTCCAATTTACTAATTTTAGCACCTTGATTAATCCTGGCTACATCACAAATGGGGCTGGAAGAGAGATTTACAGAACAAGAGGGAAGGCAACAGTTTCCTATGTTTTCTAGAGAAATGCCAGGACAAAATGAGACAATGAAGTTAAAACCCTTTTGCAAGAAGGAGGAAGACAGAGGATTGAAATGTATTTATTTACATCTATAGGCAGGAATCTTTAAAAAGAGACTTGGGCACAACCCCCTTGTGATGCATTTTTGGAAACCAACTACCACAAATTTTAGGGTCACAATGAACAAAAAAGCCCTAAGGCACAAAGCAAGAGGCTGAAACAGTAACCTGTGAACCTGAGCAGACCTACTTCAACAATTACACTCTGGTTACCAACTTACAGCAAAGTTTCTTCCATCTGTTTGGGGTTGCTGAGAATTCTGCTACATTGGCCAGTATTTGTCTTGTGTTCTTTATTTCTGTAGACAATCTTTAAAAATCTGTTGGAAATTTTGCTTCCATGTTTAACATTCCAGGCATGTTAAGTTATTTTCTATGCACATCATGCAGTCAGCAACAATGGCCTTTGATGCACGAGCCACTGCAGCAAACACTGAGTTACTGCTGCAACTTCTCCTGCCTTTCACTGAGAAGAAAACACTCAGGGCAGAAAGGTGGTTCACACTCTTTGGAAAAGAAAACAGAAAGACCAACAAAGCTGCCAAAAATCACATGTGAATGTAGAGGGAGCCCTGAAGGACTGTGCCATCCCCAGCTGCCTGTTCCGGAAGTGCCCTCCTGAAGCCAAGGACAGTCTCTCCCTACTCATCAGGAAGGATATTGAGGTGCTGGAGCAGGTCCAGAGAAGAGCAACGAGGCTGGAGAAGGGAGTGGAGCACAAGTGCTGTGGGGAGAGGCTGAGGGAGCTAGGGGTGTTTGTGCTGGAGAAGAGGAGGCTCAGAGTGACCTCAGCACTGTCTACAACTACCTGAAGGGAAGTTGTGGCCAGGTGGGGGTTGGTCTCTTCTCCCAGGCACTCAGCAATAGGACAAGGGGGCACGGGCTCAAGCTCTGCCAGGGGAAATTGAAGTTGGAGAGCAGAACAAAATTCTTCCCAGAGAGAGTGCTCAGGCATTGGAATGGGCTGCCCAGAGAGGGGGTGGATTCCCCATCCCTGGAGGTTTTTAACCTGAGCTTGGCCGTGGCACTGAGTGCCATGATCTGGTAAAGGGACTGGAGTTGGACCAAGGGTTGGACTTGATCTCTGAGGTCTTCCAATCCAATCCATTCTATGATTCTATGATAAATTTTCCTCTCAAATGAAGAGATCACTGTCACAGAGTGGGGAGCCCATGGGCAACCTGGACAGTGCAACACACAGTTGCTGTTGTAGCCAGGTGGAATGGAGGCACCTTCACCCTGGTGACCCCTCCTTGATGCTCACATGGCCTGCTAAATGCTCCAGGTGGCATTTTTTAAATATTTATACTACTTCTGTTTTGCACTGCACAAACCCAGCCTGGAATAGAGACTGTAGTTTATTTTATGAACAGCTCCCCCTTTTAAGGCAGTGGGAAGAAACTTTAACAGCAGTACCAAAGCAAGCCATGTCTGAGGTTTTAACACAACAAGGCCCATCTTTTGTCTGATAAACCTTATGCACACTAGAAGATTTCCTGATGAAAGAGCCATCCCTCCCCTCAGTCTCAGATTACTTTACAACTCCAATTCTTACCCCCCCTGCTTCTCTCACGCACTGTTTCCTTCCTGTTCTTCTAAACACAGAGAACAGTCTTTTCTGTCTCTGTTTTCAACTACTGAGCTGCCCTTCCTGTCTCCTGCTTCTGAAGGCAAGTTAGTGCTTCATTTAAAGCTAAAAAAAAAAGAAAAAAGATCAAGGCATTTTAAATAGCCTTACTATTTGGAAATGTGAAGCTGCCTCACTATGCCACAGAAGTTACCTTTGCAGTATTGTACCAAAAAGCTATGCCTGGGATTCTGTATCCTCATTAATCACTGGTTTTTTATTTTTTATTAAGCAGCTGCCCAAACTGACTCTTGTGCATTGTTAAGTCAAAAAGCAGATGGGATAACTGAGGAGTACAGCCCCCTCATAAATTACAAGTTGACTGCTTCCCAAATTATGAATGTAAGTCTTTATTGCAACCCTTTATGGAGAACCACTGCTTAACTTTGCTTTGTAGAATCATCAATGTCTAACTGAAAACTCACACTCCAGTCTGATGGCCAAGACTCACCCATTTGGCAATCCAACATTTATTAAGTCTGTAACAGAGAGAGCAAACATCCCCCTCAGCTTTTTCTGTATAATCCACTGTGCTTTCCCAGCCTAGATTCACATTTCAAGGCTTTAATTATTGATCACAAGTTAATTATTGCACCCAACTTTAACAGGTCATGGGAGGTTTTAGCATGTAGTTTTATCTGTTCAGGAGGTAATTAAACAGCATCACCACAGACTGCAGCATTCTAAAACCCACTGATACATCCTGGCTGGAACCTCCTGCTAACAGGCAGGAATAAGACCTGCCTGTTTTTCAACTAGGTGAAAGCTAAAATTGCTAAGGAGCACAGCAATTTCTGCCAGATATTTTGAAATTTAACTTTTTGGCCAGAGTAAACAACATTTGCACTAGGATTATGAGATAAACCACATATCTGTGCTAACTAACAGAATGTTGCTTCATTCCCTAGGCACATAAGCATATATTTACATAATGCTGTACATGAGACCCTTGGCTTAAGAACACAGAAGCTTCAGTTAATTTTTCTATGTGTAAACCAAGGGGATTCTGTTTTTACCAGCACCACAGAGTTGTATGTTGCTTCTTTATAAAATATTCACAAGGGATCCTTAAGAACAGAGTTCTTTCTAGAGCTGAAGGGTCCTGGGCACTACCTTGAGCTTTCATATCTGCAGCTCACTCAGACACACTGGAGATAAGGGACTGAGGACAAAGTCAAACATACTTCAGATGTTTGGAGTCAAACAAGGGATTGAGGAGAAGCACAAGCTGCTTTTATAAAAGGCCAAATGCTATCTTAAAAAACAAATAAACACATTCTTAAGTCCTTTTAAAAGTGCCAGACAGCAAATTAAACTTCCTAATTACTAAAATAAAAAAAAGGGGACTGCTTTCCTTATTCTGTATGTATTTATCATATATTCAAATCTAGAATGAGTCTTTATATTATGAAAATAAGGACAGGCTTGGAGTTTTCACGAGGCCGTCAGCACTATTAGCGCCTCTGCAAAGATGAAGCTTTCCACTTCCAACATGGATAAAGCTTTCTTGTACTTGCAGTACACAATCTGCACAATATTGTGAGCACAGAACTGGGAAATCCACCTTGCAGGGCTCACTAGTGGCAGCCTATATTCTTTTTATCATAAGCATCCTTTGACTGAGACAGAGGAAAAATAGAATCATAGAACTGATTGGGTTGGAAAAGACCTCCGAGATCATCAAGTCCAACCCTTGGTCCAACTCCAGTCCCTTTACCAGATCATGGCACTCAGTGCCACGGCCAAGCTCAGGTTAAAAACCTCCAGGGATGGGGAATCCACCCCCTCTCTGGGCAGCCCATTCCAATGCCTGAGCACTCTCTCTGTGAAGAATATTTTTCTGCTCTCCAACTTCAATTTCCCCTGGCAGAGCTTGAGCCCCCCGTGCCCCCTTGTCCTATTGCTGAGTGCCTGGGAGAAGAGACCAACCCCCACCTGGCCAGAACTTCCCTTCAGGTAAACTAAGTTCCACTTGGAAAAAGGAATGTAACTTCGGTGAAAAGCAACTTTATGAAGCATCTGGAGCTGCCAGAGATTCAGAACAGGGACCAGTCATCACCAAACATCTCATTTCCTGGACTGTTACAGCTAAAGCTTATATGCAAAAAAACCGGGGGGTTGTAAATATGAATACACTCAGGCAAAGGTCAGCATTGAGCAATCCAAACCCACAAACATTTACTGAAACATCTGGTTAAAAAAAAAAACAAAGAGGCAAAAAGCCCTGTACTTACTGCATGTGTGTAACAGTTAGCAGCATGTTCATAGCAGGTGGGTTTGTAGCGGCTGTTGGCTGGAGCTGGGTGGTTCATGAACCTGTGGAATAATTAAGAGGTATTTTTAGGGAAGTTAATAAACCACCTCTTGGAGTGTCATGAAGGAATACCTCCAACCCAGTGGTGTGAAGAATTATAAGTACAGACACGTTCGAAGCAGCTGTTATTTAAACTGAGTTCTTGCAGGTTCTCCTCACCAGCAGCACATGTTAAATGAATTTCTGTGACCGCCTTTCACAGGGGTTGGGTCTCTTCAATCAGCCCTTCCCACACAGCAGTCAGGCTCCCTCTTTTCTGACAGCTTAGTGAGATGAAGAATGAACTATTTCCTATTTAAATTAGATAATATGGACTCCAATTACTTTGGAAATATTGGCTTCATCATAGCTGCCCAGGGTTACTCTTGTTACTGAAACTACAGCAACATTCAAGTTCTACAACACTTTGGGATAAGCCTGAACACTGAATTTTTGATTCCTGTAGCAAGCAGTATTTGTGTTTGAAGCATTAGATGGCTCATTTTTTCTTGAAGGCCAATCCTATCTTGTGTCTATAATTAAGATTCAAGATACACAGGGATGAAAGGAGACTGTAACGGTCAAATCTGAGGAAGAAAAATGTCAAGAGGTTTACCATAGACATTCCACCTTTTTCTCTAGGAATTTTCAAACATTATCTAACAAACAAACAATCACACCAAACACAGTCTGTGCAAGCCAGACAGAATATGATGAAACTTGAGAAAGTTTTGGAAGGACTTGCCAATGCAAACGTTTCATTTGACTGTATTAAAAAACCCAAACACACTGAGTTGTTTCTGTGAATCTACAGAGTTTAGATCTGTTTAGAAACACCTGTAAATGACAGTACACACCTATTGCAACCAGTCAAATCAGAGCTCTGAGCTGCTCCAGCACCAGGTCTGTTATCCCTGCACAGCTGCCTGTCCTATAAAAGTGCTTCTCCTTTACTAATAATTCCATTTACTCCAGACTGTTATAAAACCATGCACTGACACTTAGTCATGTACCCAACAAACCAGGAACAGCTTCCCAACAAATACAGAATGTGTCTGTATATTCACAACTGAGAGCAGCTTTGTTAGCAGGATTCATATGAGAAGCTTGTTAGACAAACTGTGGTCCTTCCCCATGTACCTCCTGGTTTAGGTCAAAATGAGCCCTATTTTTATGACATCCATAAAATATTGGCTGAACTCAAACTAGGAAAAACAAACAATCAAAAAAATCCAACTAAAATCTTACAGTTTAAGTAAGCAGTTCCAGATTTCTGGGATATTTCACTTGATTTTCTTGGCTGATTTATTAAGTGATTTGTAAATCAATGTTTTCTGAACTGATATATGAAAATGTAGCAGAATGATAAATGAACAGTGTCATGATCTCTCCACAAATTGTGACAATGTCAAGAAATGGTTTCGATTGTTACTAATACAAACATAAGAAAAATGTGAATTTAATTCACAGACACCAAGTATAAATCGTTGTTAGCAAATTTATTAACTCCCCAGAAGTTAATACATGGTTAAAAAATGTCAATTCTTTTGTCAGTGACAAATGGCACCTTGCTCTTATCTCCAAGATGACAAAGACACCGTCATCATATACACAGACTCAGAACATTTGGAAAATGCTTTTGTTGCCCAGTGCTTACAGGTCTTCAACAGCTGCTCAAGACCATCTCGGCATCCTCTGAAGTTGGAACATTCAGTTTACTCAGTTCTGCATCCAAGTTAGGGAAACGTTTAAAAATAAAAGCATCTCTTGGCTCAGTGAGTGACCAGGCTCAGACTGCCCTTGCCCAACTCCATAAATTCCAAGTCATGGGAAACTTTTCACGGATTACATCTAGAATATTATTGCATTTCTCTGTGGTGGTACCTCAGAATTTTCACAAGAAGTGAAAAATAAAAAGTAAAAAAAAAACCAAGGGAGAAGAACCAAGAGCAATAAACTTATACTCAGTGGTACCTTTATAAATCCTGTTGTTCCAAATTCCTATGTAAGATATTATTATCATATAAAAATCTATAAATAATTGAAGGTAGCCTGCTAATGGGATCTACTATTATCCAGCAGAGGACTACTTTTAATTCTTTTTCCTTTTATTTACTAGAAAATATACTGCATCTTTCTAAAGCAGTCACAACAGAGCTTGGGGTAATGTTGGATTTTAGACAGGATTATGAACAAACACTTCAGAAATTAGAACCTCTTACTCTCTTACTTTAAAGGCAGTTATTAGCAGTAGAACAGGACACGAAGACAGGAACAAAGCTATCCTTGCTCTGTTATCTACACAAAGGGTTGGGTTTTCTTCCCTTTCTTTGTGCCAGCACAGGAACGATGCAAATATTGGTTCATGTGTGGTGACTTCGGGCTGGCAAAACAGACAAGCACCAGATCTCAGAGAGCTTCACACTTACAAAACATTTCAAACATTTCTTATTATTTTACATGGCATAACAACAAAAATGGCCAGGAACACGGCTGCTGAAAGCTTTACTGGGATCCCTCAACATTCAAAAGTCACTGTTCTCCCTTAGAGAGGGTTCCAGCAGAACCCCAACACTGGCAACACTTCACCCACCCCCTTCACCTACAGGTTTGTATCAATAACACACAACCACTGGTGTGTTTGGGCAGGAGGGGAGAGTTCAGCTTTACTTCTACCTTAAAAACCAGGTCTGAAACACCCCAGGACCACCTTTGCTGTACACTTGATGTCCCTGCATCTCTCCCTTCTGAAAGGTATGAACTGCAACAGGCTGCAGGACCCCGGTGCTCAGGTCACCACTCACAGGCAATGCTCTCAGCAGAGCAAAGTTTCAGTCATTTCCCCCTGCCTTTTGACAATTAATTATTTATATATGTTGTCAGAACAACTTCAGAGGGAGGATCATTAAAGAGGTGGTTGAATAGGGCAGTAATTCCAGCCAAGGCTTCCCTTCAGTTTGTTTCACTTCCAGTTTGACAGTTCAGGTTTAATGTCTTAAGAAACAGACCTGAAGTTTGAAAATAGCTGCTCTGTGATATTACTGAAGCACACATCAAAACCAGGAAAAATTATTTTGACACGTGCTGTTAAAGGCAGTCATATACTCCTGGAGTTATAGATATGTATGACATTGCAATAGGAAGGCAGAAAAACGTGTTTACAAACTTATTCACATTCTGGAGGCAGAAGCCGCTCAGTTCTTTCTTAGAGAGAAATAAATAAACAAACCCCACCCCACCAGCAACGGGTGCCTCTTGTTTTCTGCCACATGAATACTGAAACACAGGGACATTGTTCTTCTTCCTATACACAGGTCACGTTTGTCTCTTCTGGGAAAGATAATTGTGGGAATTATAATCCCACCTTCCTAAAAGTGGAAGCTCAATATACAGCATTCAGATGGTGTTCACTTCTCAATAAAGACTCTCTATAACACATTAAGGTTATTGTCAAATCAGGACAGCCTGATACAGTCCCACTGAACTGGACTACAGTTTACAGGAATTGTCTTTAAGTGAAGCCTTTGGATTCTCTAACAAATCTCTGATGCATTCTTTATTTGCAGGTCTAGTGAAACTGGAGTCATTTAATCAGGGGACATGCACCACATCTCACAGGAATGCATAAATACTTCTCTCCATTTAACACACTGACAATCCAGTATCTCTAAGATAAAATATTAATGCCTCCAATACCAGAATATGAAATTTCTGAAATTAAGAGACCAAGAACTGCTTGCAGCCAGCCAGGAGAGCAGGATGCTTTCACACTGAACGAGCTGTGAGTTCCTTTTCACAATTTAAATGCATTCTCAATGCTCAAGATCTGCTCAAGGCCAAGGAAGTCCAAGTTACAGAATTCCACAGCACACAAACAACCTTCTTTGATGAGCACATCCCCAGTGTAAGTGGAAAAGGGGTATTGAGAAAGACATATGACAATTTAAAACAAGAGGGAAGAAATTCATACCCCTCCCTTTACATTGCTTGAGCTTTGATCTTGAAATACTTCAAATATTTTGAATGTTAAACACAGGGACTGATCCGTCCTTTGTGAGATCTCAAGCTCCTATCCATTCCCAAGGAGCAGATGCTGCCTGTGTTACAGCAATTCCAGAATTAAGACAGGATAGCGTCTGGGAGACAAAGCAGGAGCAAAATCTGAGGGTTCTTAATGCTTTGTCTCTGCATGCAAACCCAGCTTAGAAAAATAAATTAGAAAATCCCCAAATCTATTGCACATCTCTGTAGGGCATTTGTCTGGAATCACAGCAAGCTTAGACCCCAAACTGCAGAGGGGAAATCAAACCTCACCTTATTCATGATTCCCATCTGCTGAATGAATTATTCTTTCAAGGATGAAGCAAAATGTCAGTAAAACACTGATAATGGCCTCGAAGATCTGGATTTTTTAGTCTTTTCAGGAAGCATATTTCCTTTATTCAGCTCAAAAGACCTCATAACTTCCTTTTACCAGCATAAAAGCACATTACCCCTTTTTGTGTCTTTCTTTCTTTGTGCTTTCCAGCAGCAGGAGAAGCCATTTAGACATAATAAACCACAAATAACTGCATATGGGAACCTGCAACAGGGTGGGCATAACTCCACAAACCAGCATTAGCACACATTAAATGGGGTTAAAAATTGCTTCAGTATCTAAATATACACTTCAGTATCTGGTATGTTATCTAGGCTCTTTGTTTCTGAGAGGAAAACAAAAAAAAAATCACAAGCAGGTCGAAACAGATCAGCACTACACTTTTATGATGAAGATTTAGGTATGATTTTGAAGAGAATCTAAAAAGATTCATAAAAGCTTGCTTGCTTTCACCAAATTGGCTGATATTTCCTCTTTACAAATTCATTCAGTTAAAAATAGAGCCATATTCCTCTTCACTAGGCACCTTCCTTCCCGGATTTGGCAGTATCTAGTTGTGGTTTGTAACTGTTCACATCATCTTTACTATCACTGAACATCTGAGGCACAGAAATAATTCAGATGGGTACAGAAGCAGTTCCCTTATTTGGAAATATAAGTGAAATCACACGCTGTGCGAAGGTTCATGTACTTACAGCATGAAAGGGAGATCAAAGGAAATCTGCAATACTCTGAGAATCCATAAACAACTGGGGTATCATGCACAGATCAGGTCACGGAAAAAAGAGCCCCTGCATCCCACTGCCCTCCCCAAAGGTCCTCAACCTTCTGGGAAGTACAGAAGGCAACATTCCAAGTGAAGGGTGGGCAGCAAGGAGTCCCCCCGTGGGCTGCAGCACAGCCGAGCTCAGGGGCAAACCCAGCACAAGAGCCGAGGTGGGGGCTGGCACAGAAAAACCACATCCGACTGCATTTGCATTTTTTCCTCTTCCAGTTCTTTCAATTTTATTTCCCTTTTAGCACTTAGGTTTTAGTTTCTTGAACAAGCTGGTGAAGGGAGAGCAGGGCAGCCCTGCAGCCCTACCTGCTGAGAGAAGCCACCCGAGAAACTGGCCCTGCCCAGGAGATGGACTGTCCATCAACAGTTACCACACCTTGGGCAAGAAGAACCTAAAGCCACAGATGTGCAAGTTTATCCAGGAACCATGACCGAAGTTACCCAGTCAACCCCTCCATAAACATGAGCAGCATCTTTTCAAGCTGAAAAGGGTTGATTTTGAAGCTGAAAGAGCACAAATTTAGCTTGGACATTAGGAAGAGATTCTTCCCTGCTGGGGTGGGCAGGCCCTGGCATAGGTTGGGCAGAGGAGCTGTGGCTGCCCCATCCCTGGAAGTGTCCAAGGCCAGGTTGGACAGGGCTTGCTGGGCTGGTGGAAGGTGTCCCTGCCCATGGCAGGGGTGAAACTGGAGGATCTTTAAGGTCCCTTCCACCCCAAACCATTCTGGATTCTGATTCCATAACCAAGCCGCGCTGGGAGGCGGCTGGACAGGGATTCCCGGTGGGGGACGGTCCGTACCCAGCCCGGCCCGGCCCCGCAGCCACAGGTCGGCCCCGCGATGACACCGGGCTGGGTGCGGGACCCTCCGCCCGCTCCACGGGGGCAACACACAAACAACACATCAAGACACAAACAAACACATCAACAAGCAAAC